>JAECMU010338243.1:0-13418 GCA_016106625.1 Dracogyra subfuscus
GTAAATTATACATACAGAATTATATAAAACTTGGGAATGAGAAAATGTTTGTAGCAGAATAATGTTTGTTATAAATTATGTTGTTCGAGATGGTATTGTTTACCATTGTAAATTAACCTTCATTAGTGGGTGATGTGAGAGTTGTCTCTTGTAGGAGCTATGTGTCATCTGGTGATTTGATGGTAATGTTTTATCCCTGTGGTCTCCACTATAGGGAAGGTCAGTACATTCGTTGTGCAAGTGCATGAGTAGACTGTGTTGTTGAACCATATCATTTCATGCACCACAACATCTGATGGAATTACAAATGGCCAGACTTTACTTAGGCAAAAATCATGTAATACATCAAGTAAGTATTTTGTGTGAAGTGTCGTACTTTGTTTGACAGCAATTTACTATTTAGAGGAATTGTGTATTATTTTGTTTGTAATATTTTGTTTTTGTTTTGTTACGTTGGTCGTTTGGTTTGATTACCTCTCAGAGTGGCAGATCCCACTGAGATGATATGACCATTAGCTCATGTTAAAGCGCCATTCCATCCATTTTGTACAACCTGATATCTCCTCATTTTATATTTCACGGCAAATCTCTTTGCTTTTGTTCACCGACATTTGTAATGCTTGTAAAACGGTCTCTAAAAGTAATTAAAAGCTTTTTACCATTGCAGATACATAAACAAATTAAATGTCAGCAATACTTGGCTCTTTGATGCTTAATAACTGTTACTCTTTTCTAAACAGTTAATGGCTCTAATTCTTTTTGTTTTTTTTGTTTTTGTGGGGGGTTTTAAATGCAGTTTGTAATAATAAACATACATTTATGCATAACAATTCAGTGATTGTCAAGATAAAGCAACAGTTCTGTAGGCAATGTGTCTTTTGCTTGTCATTTATTCATAATGAAGATGGATACAAAAAAAAGTCTATTTTTATTTTGGTCTACTGCTGCCAGTTCAAGGATCATTACTGTGATACAGGTTTTCAGCGGAATGTGAAAGTTAAGTTTTCTTTATTTTTCAACCAGATTACATTGTATTGAAGTATTTTCCATTATGTGAACTGGTGCAATATTGTTTGCAATGATATTAATGTTAGTATATTTTTAATATTAAATTAATTTAAGAAGCGACTCGGTGGTTTGAAAAAGAACCTATAGAATGATCTATTATTATTTGAGATCATATTTTTCTGTTTTGTGTTCTCTTCATAAGAAGCATACCGGTTATGCAATAACATGATAACATATGGGATTCATAATATATTTGTGTTAATGGTTTAACAATACAGATTGTTTTAAAGTCAGGACTATCCATGTTCTTAAATTTTGTTTTTAATTAAATAAATACTAATTTAATTGAAATAAAAACTCGAATGTTCGTATTATAGTAGTTTTGCTCAGTAGTCAAGATTTACAGATTTGTGTTAATATGAATATAGAATTTGTGACGTTGGAACCTGCCAAAACTGGACCTTGAACAAACCGGACACTTGTTGAAACTGGCTGAATTACTGGTCTTGAATGATTATATTTTTTAATTACATGTGTAAATAAACCTGTGAATTTTGAAAAGAGAGGTAAAAAATGTATTACCATTAATTAATATGAAGAAACCATTAATTAGTGCATGACAACAGACGTGACTTTATGCTTGACATTGACAAATGGTAATGCTATGTATCCCAGATGACCCGTTTCTGTGTTTCTAAACTGAAACCTAATGGGGAAATTAATACTTAATTGTTTTTAAAGATAATTATTAATTAGTGACCAAATTACAGATAAACAGTATATGGCAAAAGAAACAATGCACTTCTGTAAATAAAATAAAACCAGAAATGTAATCTTAACTGCTAGATCCTGTCTCTTAAATAAATAGTATGGTCCTACATTCATCCAGTTTCAGTATGTTCCACTGTCCTATAGTTTTATTTGAAATGTTAGGCAACTTTTAGGTAATGTAGTTTGAGCAGTCCATAAAAACGTATGTTTTTTTTTTTTTTTAAATCATACTGTGAGATTTAAATGTGCTGTAACTAGTATGTTAAATTATGAACATGGAATGGTTTTTGGACCTAGGGTGGGGAAGCGTTGTATTTAAATAATCATGCATTTATCAGTACATCTTTATGAAAAACTAAAGCTCATACTCTTGATGCAACCCCGTCCTCTGTGTACCTGAGTATAAAGTCGACCCTGTTGTGGTAGGAACTGTAGAGGCGTTGAATTCGCATTGATTTGAGGCTGATGGTTTGGTCGAGACTCATGGAGTACCAGTCAGTGTCGCTCCTTGGGGCAGCTGAGAATTGTCTACTCCCTGCAGAAGCTGTTGAACTGCATCTTTCTGCTCTCTCAGTGCCTTCATATGCTCACGGAGCATGGCCCCTTGTTGCTGCAATATTGAGAGAATACTCTCTGACGATGTTGCCTGAATTAGAGCTTCATGTGGAAGAGAGGCACATCCTACAGCTCCATAATCATGGTCTGGCGAATATGTGGATCCCTTGATCCATGTTTGTGCCAATCAATAGCCCAATCCCTCAGCTTGAAGAATGGGTCACTGGGATTGGTCAACATCTGTCTGTTCAATTCCCGACTCAACAGACGATCTCGAACACCTTCAACAAAAATGGCTGCCAAATTTTGTTCTTTCTGCTCCTGATATTGTTGGTCGTGTTCTAGATGTTGATACAACCGTATCAACTCATGACTGTAGGTCAGAAGAAACTCATCAGACTTGTTTTCGACCAAAAAGTCGCAACCGATTCTGCTGATCATTGCTATAGTCACTGACAACTTTATGAAGAATTTTGAACATATCTTCCTGACCTGCAATATTGGCATGCCCATCTATTTCCATTCGAGCTGGACAAAATATTCTCTGATGAAACGTATATAATTTTCACCTGTTAGATGTCAGGACTTAAGATGAGACTTGATGTCTCGAATCCAATCCTCCAAGTAAATATCTTATCCAGGTTCTCCCTGGAACCGACCAATGTGACGTTCCTGAGCTATAAAAATTACTTTTGTGATTCAGGACGTGATGGTGGAGTTGTGTGTTTATTCCACAAATACCTAATTGTGTCCAAAAGAGTTTCGTTTTCTTTGGCCTGATCTCTGAACTGAGAATCAAGTTGCTCAAAATCATGTCTAAGAGACTCATACTCACCTGCATTCTTGTTTGCCATAGTAACTTAATATAATGTTGTTGTCTTCCCTTAAACAAAAGTGGTGGTGGTGTGTGTAGGGGAGAGGGTCCAAGATAAAGTGGAAGTGAGAACAAAATGAGGGAGTGGAATAATAAAAAAATCCTTTACGTTGACTGATTAAGTGATAAAAGCATCCCCTGAAAATAATAAAAATCTAGCCTTCATAAGAAATTACTTACCATAAACTAATACTTCCCTACTTATAACTTACTATATGCTTCTCAAAGGATCCAGTATCAAGACTACACTTGCACCAGTTTAAGCTTACAAGCCCCTACTTAAAAGAAATATGCTTTTTTAAATTTAGAATATTTCAGGTTGGAATGGATGTAAGTAATACTTAATCAATTTTAACGTTTAACTTTAAACTATGATACTGACATCCTAATTAAAAGAACAAAGATATGTTATTGAGTACTAAATAAAACATCAACGGGGTTCTGTCCTTTGTAACAAACAATGTTCAAATGTTTGAGGGTTTTCTTCTTCCTGGGTGCGATGTATCAAGCTTCAAGTCAACTGTTTGTTTTTTCTTCTACACCATGAAATCCTGGGTATCTTGTGAATCTTCTTACATCTTGGGACTCTTGTGATATTTTTAATCTTGTGACATGTTCCTTGGTCAAGTCTTGGTCCGTGTGGAGGCATCTATCTTCTTTCAACTGTGACTAAATATTGGAGCTTTAACTCTATTTGCCTTCTTATCCCACGTCTGACACCAAATGTAAGGTGTGTGTGTGTGTGTGTGTGTGTGTGTGTGTGTGTGTGTGTGGTGTGTGTGTGTGTATGTGTGTGTGTGTGTGTGTGGAGCGGGGGTTGTAATAATTATACGTACAGAGGGAGCAGATGTTTACCTTCACCCTCAAATATGAATATAGTAAATATGTAGTAATATAAATAAGAAAGACGAGGTTAAGGATATGAAGGGCTTTAATAATAGGGTTAAATAATTATAAGTTAATTAGAACACTGGGGTTTCCATATAGGATAATTTATCCCCAGGATCTATAAATCAATATATAAGTAGTGTATATCCCACAGGTATAGCCCCAACACGACCAGAGTCCAAACATCAAGCTGGCTAGAGTAACTAGGTGTTCATTGCTCGGTGACCAGAGTGGAATGCCTTGTGTGAGATTCACACCAAGAACAAATAACTTTGGCCCTTTTCCACATATGGTCTTGTCACATGACTATGAAAGCTGTCCCCTCTGGCACCAGCCTTCCAAACATAATAATATAAGCCCTTAGAGGGTGGTTGGTTGTGTTCTTTTATAGAAAGGGAGGAAATATACATGCAGTAAATAAAACAATCATAGAGCATTTCCACCACCATATGAAGCAGGCAAATCCTGACCTAGATATAAAAAATTATATACTATATATATTTTATATACTATATATATTTCACTATCCTACACATGTGTTAACAATTTAAAAACATACGACTGGCTGCTCTTAGGTGATGGCCAGGTCACTACTGCCATACATCATATGTAAAACTACAATATGGAAATTGATTACAGTGTCCTACGCTTGGTTTTATAACTTACTCTTCTTTGGCTAGCGGACAAAAAAAAAGTTTACTCGCCAAGCTTAAAATGTTTCTAGCCGCACTACTCTTTTTGTATCATTTATGAATTTGTTGTAACCATCATACCATTATACATGACTTGTACTGCTGGATTAAATAAATAATTTGAAACAATGAAATAGTTTTGTTTTCACTCAATCATGAATTTGAAATGAGGACCATTTCAGAATTGATCGCATGAGTGAGGTGGAAGGGACTGTAATTATAATGTTATGCCTTATATGACTGCCATTCCACCCCTACCCCCTACATATCCTACCGTGGATGGTGGGTATACAAAAACAAAAACACCGGTCTCCCCTCATTTGATTTATGCCAGCAACATGCTTACTCAGACCTGTCAACCCTCCTGGATTCGGCAGGAGTCTCCTGATATTGGATCAAATCTCCTTATCTCCTGTGCAGGAGACAATTTCTCCTGTTAAATGATGTTTTTGTAGGCAAAAAAAAATCCCCTTTTGCCAAAATAACAAGGGAAGTGCCAGACTCTGGCCCAGAGTAGACAGCAGTACACACAGTGTTAAAATCACATGTCACAGCCAAACAAAGAAAAGACCAATCAGCTAAATGAACATACTTGTGTCAGTTAATTTTGTATGTTTGTGCAGTAAAATGTGGATAACAAGGGTACACTTCAATAGAATTTGTTTTACAATTAATAAATGTTGTTTGATATAAAGTTATTCATGGAAATGGGTATAATTCACACTATGTCCCTAATGAGGTTTTACTTATGATTAATGGAAATATAATGTTTATTGCATCATTATAATGATTTTAAATACGTACCACGCTCTGTTCCTCATTATAGTAAAAACGGAATATTAATTTATAAGGTTTATATAAATTTGTCTTGGATACTTCAATTTGGGTATACTAGCCACAAATGATGATGTAACATAATCTGTAAGTGTAATGCCATAAATGTATTAATTTGTTTTTTTTAATTTCTTGTTAATGTTCTTAACATTTTTGAATAAAAGAGATCTTTAAAAATTTTTTTTATTAAATCATAATATTTAAACTTTAAAAAGAAATATATATACACACATATTTGTTTTATTTTTTGTAATTATTAAAAAAAACTTAAAGCCAAGATCTAAGGTTAGCAAGTATATATGACATTATGTTGTGTTCATATAACTTATTGTAATAATGTTTACAACAACCATGCGATTTTGGGTTAAATTGTGTGAAGTTAAAAAATGTCCTGTGTTTTTTTTGTGGACAAAATCTCCTGCTTTTTTAACACACACCTCCTGCTTTCTCTTGACTAAAGGTTGACAAGTCTGGCTTACTACTTTTTTTATGATAGGTATCTATTGTCAGTATTATCGTCATGTTGAAGCCACGGAAACTGAAAGCCACGGTATTGTAACGGAAGCTTTCGCATACTTCTCGGTGTCAGCGCTACGTTAACGTATCTAACTCTTTTTAAGAAACTTAAATATGTTAATCTTGATCAATCATTTCACAAACAAGCGAATGATAATTTTCAGACTCGCTTTCTTCTTCTCTCACGTCTACACGAGAAACGACGTCTTTCACGATAGACTTCACGAGGAGTTTGATCTTGTCTTTTAGTATCGTCTGATCGGTGTTGGGGTCTGTTTTGTTTAAACTGTCTAATATAGATCGAAACAAAGGTGCCTTCAACAAATACTTGGTATATTCAATGGCATTAACCAATGCTTTAGTAAATTATTTTTCCATAAACTTTTTCTCGATTCACTCCTGTCTTTCCTTGTTGATATTTCTTTCGTCTGACTGTTATATCTTCTAAATTCATGTCACGAACATGATCCCAAACACGCTGTAAGCCATCCTGCCATTCTATAATCAAACCTTGAACTCTCTTATCAGTTGGTGATCCTTCTCCATTTTGTGCAAGAAAATTGTCATCTTCGTCCGTATCTTCATCATAACTGGCATGTTTTCTGAATGACACAAACTTCTTAATATAATGGGGCACGACGTTTTAATATGTCGCTGTAAGTCATCCATGTTATTTATCAACACACCGCAATCGGCACAAGCACTACCCTTGAAAAAGGAACCCGTTTCATCACTGGATTCAATCACGTCATCGTCGATATATTCCTCTTCTCCTAAATGATTATTGATTGTAGAATACGATTTTACCGTGCATACGGGTCGAGTATCTGAATGTATCTGACTTTCGAATGGAGAGGAACATTCTTTTAAAGTATTATTTTGAAATAGAGTTTCGTTGTCAGTAGGTTGGGCGTACTGCCTTTGTTACTTCCGTGGTGGCTTATCTAACATATTGGATTAAACAAAGTCGCATAATGAGAGTTGAGAGAAATGTCACGTACCTCTTTACCTCTTGGAAATAGGTTTTCTAATAACAGAAACTTAATTACATTCTTGTGATATGAAGTACGAGTAAATAGTTAAGAAATACGCTTATCGTTATATGATCATCCAAAATTAAGACGTTGTTGCGTGCATCGAAGTAGTTATCATCTTGTAGATTGTGGGGGATTCCTCTCACAAACTGGACTTGGGGCATGGATTCACGTAAAGAGGCTGCCACTCCGTGTAACACCATATTATATTGTTAGGTGTTGGCTCGATAAGGTTTTTTTCTTCTGAAGTATACTGTACATAAACATAGTCTTGCCACACCCATTCGGACCCATGAATACAGCATTGGAAGGTATAGTAAAGTAAAATGGTTCTTCAATTGATAACTGCTGAATGGTGGAGGAGGTGTAGCTGTTTCCTGTGTCTTGGCATATTATCCCATCTGGTAAACGTTCTCTCACATTTGAGACACTATGTGAACCCCATGATGAATCGAATTAAAATGACATCAAAGCAAATTCATACAGTTTATATATTATTTAAACCCGCATCATCTTGAACTACATTAAAAAAAATAATAATAAAAAAAAATAAAAAAATACGAGGGTTATGATTTTAACGCCCCCCCCCCCCCCTTTTAATCAGCTAACTACATTCTTTTATATACGGTCGAGTCTATTATAAATAGAAACAAGAGGTGCTGACGGTCGAGTCTACCATGAATGAAAGCGAGTGCGAATAATTTTACAAAAATGGGAGCCTGTATGCCTATAATCATATACGTTATAGTAGTATTTATGACATGCGGTTAAGTCCCAGTCAGACTGCCAGCCACTTGTAACACTAACTAAAAGACAACCAGTAAGACACATATGAATTGAAAAGGCCGGTTTTTAAAAATTAAAAACAACATAAAATATACATAAAACAAAACTTTACATCAGGTGGTATTATATACAACATGTCCACCTATATGTAATCTATAAGAAACTAACAAGTGACCAATGTTGGTGGGGGAAAAAATTGCCACCTTACCAACCAAACTGCTGCCAGCCGGGAGCAGTTGCAGCTGGCAACCCCCACCCACAGCAGTTAGACTGGGATAGAACGCAATAATGCTGCATTATCCAAGTAATAATAAATGCAACAATTTATGTTATCAATAACTAAAGTTCTGCTACCAGCAGCCATCACATTATCCCATTAAAGGTAGGTACTTGAGCACTGGGTTCAAAAAAGTTTACACTAAAAACAAAGTTATCTATACCAAGTGGTATCATTTAAGAAATGAGCTTCATTTACCCAAATGCCATGCATTCAGAGCAAATGTTAGCTGTACATAAATATAATTAAAGGACCTATGACCCACGAGAATGCCATGCATTCGACGCTGTACATCAGATCCATGATTTCACCTACAAACCTCTATGCTTTCAAAGTCTTAAAATTTCTATAACCCATATTTCGCTCGCTACAGAAATGCCATACATTCCAAGTAGTTTACGAAATACCTTTTCTATTAGGAGAGGAAGAGCCCAGTGATCAATCTATATGCGGCAGCTACGAGAATGCCCTGCATTCGACGCAGTATATCAGCTAGTACATATATATGCATATTTCTACTGTACTTCGAAAGAAGGAATTCTTATATAACGCTTAAATGCACTAAAGTGCAACCTGCCCATCTCTTGAATACATGCTTCAGATACTCCTTGACTAGCAGCCGTGCTAGCTGCCGCCTATTCTGAAACTGTGGCTTTTGAACTGGTCAGAACTATAACCTGCTGCCAACAACGCTTGTTTTAATACTTTACAAAAGTAATTGTAGGATACCTTGGTCCATCAGAGAATATAAAAATACATCCAGGAGTACATCCGCGCAGCTGTAGGTATCTGTACATACTTTGAACCGGGCAATAATATAGTTCCGATTGTTTTGCTTTAAGGGACAAGGTGATAGGGGTAGAGTTATAATGTCCTTTGAATGAGTGAAAACTAATCTCCACTTTAGCAGGGTTCTGAATTTTGTTTTTAAAAACCTCAAATTGGTTAGTTTCAAAATGTTACCTTCTTGTCCATTGTAAGCCATTTCTCCGATGCGCAAAAATGCATGGAATGCTAACAGGAACATGGATTTAAACGTGAGTCTGTTATATCTTGAAGGGGCCTCTTGATGAAATTGAGCAACCTGCAAACGAGACAGATAATCAGCCAGTGTATTCTGTCTGCCTGGGATATGCTTGGCTCTAAAATGGATGTTATATTTTTAAGCTGCTAAAACCAATCTCCTGACAATAATCATCATTGTAGTAATGGGTGATGTCTGCTTGTTTATTATAGCCACCACTGTGGCATTGTCCGCTAAAAAGAGAACTGATTTATTGCACAAGAGTTTGCCCCAGTATTCCACAGTTATCACAATTGGGAACAATTCTTTGATATTGATGTGGTGACCTGATAGCTGTTCATCCCACTGGCCATTAAACCACTGAACATCTGTATACATGTGGAGTGTTTGGGAGGACTCCCAACTATTGGGCAAAAACATGGTAGCTCCATTAAAATGTTCTATAAACAGTTGCCAAACTCTCAAATCCAATTTTGCCTCATTGGTTAACCTAATATGGTGGTACGGGTTAGAGAGCTTACAAATAAGGTTAATCAATCTCCTTAAAAATGTTCTACCTGGCACTATGACACGACAAGCAAAATTTAACAGGCCTATTAACGACTGCAGTTCTCTCAGTGTAACCTTTTGCTTGCTATAAAAGGTCTGCAATAACTCTTTGATTTTCACTATCTTTTCTGCAGGTAATCTTGCCACCATTGCTTTAATGTCTAACTCGAATTCCAAAAAAGTGATGCATGTGGTGAGAAAAACTGTTTTTTCCTCTTTGATAGGAATTCCAGCACATTGACACAACTTTAAAAACGTTTGCAGGGCGTCGTGGCAGTGTGATAACCCCAGGGGCCCCATAAACAAAAAATCATCCAAAACATGGTCCATGGACCCTGTCTGAAAGTGATTTTCCATGATCCAATGTAAGGCAGTACTGAATTTCTCGAACAATTGGCATGAGACGGCACAACCCATAGGTAAGCATTTATCATAATAAAACAGCCCATCTATTTTCATACCCAATAGCTCGTAATCTGCTGGCCGTACTGGGATCATTCTAAATCTGTTTTAGCTAACAATGTCCCTGCTCCCAGTTGATTAATAAGAAATATGGCCTTATCTAATGTTTCGTATTGTACGGTTTTATCATGATCAGAAATCCCATCAGTGATAGAGGATTCTAACGGGTACGATAAATGATGAATCACCCTGTACTCACCCTGCTCTTTCTTAGGAACCAGACCTAGAGGCGAACTTTTTAAATTGGCAAATGAGAGCGTTTGAAATGGCCCTGCAATTCTACCTAAATCAACTTCTTTGTTAATTTTGTGCCTCAACACCAGTGGGTTTTCTATGGCAGACTTTAAATTTGGTCCAGATCTATAGGCTCTAGGACCATTGTAACAGGAGAATCCTTCTTTAAAACCAACATTTAAAAACTGTATCAGTTGTGTGTCATAGCCATCCAACAAGGGGATAAGAACCTTGAAGTTAACTGGTAATATGTGTCTGACAGGTTCGTGAATTACCGGTAGCGGAGGACTGACTGTTGTAAGTGGGTGACTGTCTGTTGGCAGACTGAGTTTTTGTGAGGGAGGGCATGTTACGTCCCCAATCGTATCGTGTGCATTTCCGAAAGGAATGCTGGCCGCCGCATAGCTTGCAAGTATGCTTAAACCAGCACAAGCCGGACCTTTGAAAGGCATAACATACTTTGTGCTGGTTGTGCATGCTTTGATCCCCGACAGACTGTGGTCTGTTCTGTGATGTGGCTCGTGGTTGTGTGTTACCCCCTAGCATCGCTTCTAGGTACAGCTCGTTGTTTGGCTGGTCAAATGGAAGCAACTGTGGAGAAGACTGCCTCCATTTTCTAAAATTCGTATCATACAGAATTGCTGCATAATCGCCACCTTTTTTGCAATTCGCTGTACTATGTTGGCGTATTTCATTAAAGGAACGGCCAACTCCGGTTTAGCTTTGACAGCCACTGTGACATAGATTTGGAATGCAGTATTCCAAAGGTCTATCCAACGAATTTGTACTGGCTTGGCCTTTGGGAGTATGGAAAATGTGTTAGACCGGAAAGATACGTCAAATTGATCACTGGGCCTATTCTGTAAAATTAAACCAAAATCGACAAACTGGTGTCAGACCAGATGTTTTGTTTTTGTTGGATATCTACATCAACATCAAGTGGGCGTGAAATACTATTGCTCTGACTAGGAAAAGAATCTATCTGACCCAGTGCTGAAGTACCTGCTAAAAGCTGATTTACAGCTTCCTGCTCGATGCATCCAGCCGGTTCTTCTTCCAGTGGTGCTCGCTGAACCCCCTCCTCCACTTATGGTGATGGTGACAAATCTGGCAGGGCAGATTGTTCATGGCGGCCCTGCTGTAGCACCAAGCCTTCCGCCTTCATGAGCCGGACCACCTCCGCTGCTATCGCCTGATCACTGCCTGTGCCAACTGCGTTGAAAACTGAACTGGTGGTGCCGAACTTGTGGATGCAGCTGAAACCGTAGCTGAGCAGGTTGCGGTCTCAGTCCTTGCCTTCCTCCCTCGTGGCTTGATGATAGCGTGCCTCTCCGCAGCGACTCTCCGAGTTCTTGGCATTATTCTCAAAACAAAGAGAGGAGAGAAATAAATCGAACCAGTACTGCTAATAGTTATAAACAGCGACTTTGATAAACAAGTTTAAAGCCATTTGTATATAAGTAATAATTCCAATATACTAAAAAAAGATACCATTACCGTTATAGTTTTATTTTCTATGTATTCATGATTATAAATGTGCACTTACAAAGTTCAACATATGGCCCCTGCATTTCTCCCTAATTCAGTTTATTGCAACAGTTCACATAACGATTATCTACCCTTCAAAAGCAACCTATGATCCCTTAATGTTATAACACCAACTGTGTTATTCAATTATTCCATGTTAGTCAACCCAACGTGTTAAGTAGTTCATCACCCCCATTTGTGAGTTCATCTCACGACGTTATGCGGTGCTCTACCAAATATTCTTGCACTTTGAAATCACAACCATGTAGCTTATGGAAGCCCACATGTGATCCAATCATTTGTATTTTCTGAACCACAACTATGTAGCTTACGGAAGCCTACATGTGATCCACTTTCTTGTATTTTTTGAACCACAACTATGTAGCTTCCGGAAGCCCACATGTGATCCAATGTCTTGTATTTACTTAATAATGTGTATTACTGCACTTAATTATTTCGGTTAATTTTCCACTGATCTTATATCAAAAATATTAATGACCGATGCTAACCACCACATATATAATACCATGTATTATTATTATTATTAACCATTATATGGTTACCTATCAACAATGCGTATACTATTATTACCCCTTGAGGTTTAATGTTGCTCCTAATTTGGCCGTAGGTCGTCACTTACGACTAAGCTTGCGGTATGATGCGATGACTGCTCCCCGTACGCTCCTGATATATTTCGGGAGACCGTAATCAGCATTCAGATGTACCCCGTCCCGACAGTAGACATTGACTGCACTTTCTTTTAAACCTCTGTGTTTGTGGTATGACAAGCTCTCTTTACCGTAAATTGCCGACTTCAACTCTTCATTACCTCCCTTACCATGCCATTATACCTGTCAGTGGGTACGTAACGTGTTGTCCGTCTCGGTAAAAGCTGCATCAAACAAACATTATGCACTGAACAGCCCAACACTAACCACTCAGCTATCGAAATTATGTTTTTCGCGAGTTTGTTTGGTATAGCTGCAAGATCATCCATATCATTTCCTCCAATTTGCAAAATTACCACATCCGGTTTGTAAGTTGATATGTGGGTAGCAAACTGACCCTTGTACATGTCCGTCACGCGGCCGCCGCCTTTTCCCACAAATTGTTCGAATACTTCGGATTCGTCCAAACGTAAATGTTTCCACCCAGAATTTAACCTATTAGCCTCCTCTCCGAGCTTACGAATATAACTATGTCCCATGACTGATACTTTAACAATCATATTCACTTAACATTGAATTGCAGTGTGTGTGTAACCATTTGGCATGCTCATATACCACTAAGGTTTCGAGCATGTCCATCCAGAGTCCTGCCTCTGGCTACCAGTGGCTTGACTCTGGACAGAAAGACAGGGACAATTTTGATTTTTATACCTAACTGG
>JAECMU010338809.1:0-10620 GCA_016106625.1 Dracogyra subfuscus
CACACACACACACACACATACACACACAAACATACAACAAACAAAGCTCGGCTATACTACATCATATGAGCAATAACACAAGGCAACCGTTGTGCATGATTGGGGAGAGACTTGCTGATATGGCGAATTATTGATATGCGACATTCGGATCTTTATTCAAGGTCTTTATTGCTTTAAACCATACAGCTTATAAGCTTTTTAATAATATATATATTATATGCAATAAAATATGTTATCAATCACCGATTCATGTATTCAGATAATATAAGATAAAATAAAATATGGGTAATGTGTAGCATTAGAGCGATTGGACAGTAGTTTGTATCTTTAATGTGAATGTATTAGGCCTACTGGTGAAGTCAGATTTTTGGTTTCATTTCAGATACTATACTAATACAAAAAATACATATAAGTACTAGTAACACCGCTTAATAGAAATAAAGTTCGTGTAAGTCATTTAATGAAAGTGGGATGCTATGTTCTGAACTTTAACTTTCCTTATATAAATTTTAATCAATATTACTATTATTTAATAACAATATCTGTATTTTGATTTCAGGCATAAATATTCAACATGGACAATATTTCCCTCGACTGTGATGTCATATTTGCTGACTTACCGCCTCCGCCGCCACCCATGTCGCCTGCTAATAAATCAGTTTACTGTATGTTTATGGTGATATTTTCTCTCATCAATGTCATCGGAAACTCGATGGTCATTGTCGCAGTTGCAAAATTCCGCGCTTTGCAAAAACGCACTAATGCTTTCATCGTATCGGTGGCCTGTGCGGATATCGGCGTGGCAGTTTTGGTGATGCCTTTTCGTCTGTACGAAGAGTGGAATGGTAGCTGGGATCTGGGAAAGTGGCTCTGTCTGGTAGTGAACGCTTTCGTTGGCATATTCTGCATGGCGTCTATGTGCAATCTGTATACACTGGCGCTGGAACGCTACCTGGCCGTGTGTCGACCTTTCCTCCACATGAAGATACGCAACTGGATGACGGCTCTCATCCTGACCCTCTTTCCCATTGCCCTGTGGCCAGCCATACTGTTTACGGAGTTCCACATCATCGAATCGGCGTGTCCGCTTTTTATGAACACCGCAACAACCATGGTGGTCACCATCGGGACATTCTGGACACTTTCGGCTTTGATGATCCTGTGTTATTGGAGGATATTCCAGACGGCTAAACACCACGCCAGGGCCATACACGCCACCACTGTCACGACGGCGGAATATTACAACAGCCAGAGGATTAATAAATCGGTCAAGGCCGCCAAGACTCCGGCTATCATCGTTGGCTGCTTCAGTATTTTTTGGTTACCATATTTTACTGTTATAACGATAGACGTATTTATGGATTACAAGCTGCCGATAGTAGCAAAGATCTTGACCGCCTGGATGGCTTACGTTAACTCTATGGTGAATCCTTTCTTGTATTACATCTTCAACCAGCAGCTCAAAATGGCCTTTGAAAATATTATGCGCTGTAAGGGGGAGCGACTGGAAGACATGGACGGTGTGTAGATGACTCTGGAACTGACTTTCAAGAATTTGGGCATGGTTCTGGCTCGCATAGCTCCAACCCAAAGGCTCCTAAGAGCCGTTTTCCCAACCAACTTGCCTGCAGAAAATCTTCTTGGCAAATGCACTGATGAACAGACAGGTAACGTTTACCTTTCCCACAATCTGCATGTTTTTACCTGCAGCTTGCTTTCCCATTAAAGAAATTCAAAATACTGCTCATAAAATTTGACACAACGGTTTCACAATTTACCCAGTATGCTCATGCTCTACCAGATATGACAAAATATTTGAGAACATTTATAATATAAACCCCCTCTAACATCAGACAATATGTAAAACTAATCTTACCATCCAATGAAATACACAGGATATAAACTGACTTGTACAAGTTAACCTGAAATGATGCTATCCAGTGTTCGCGAATGTGAGTATATCCTGCAGCTACCAAGTCCACATTTGAACTGTACAGGTTTTTCACGCCCAAAAACCATTTAAAGTCTTAATAGGGTATTGCATCAGACATAATTTTAGTCAGTGATGCGTCATATAGTGAAGCGGCCTCTCGAGTGTCTACTAGATCTGTAACGATACGAAGATACAGTATCGTACCGCGATATGACGGCCACGATACGATTCATCGATTCAGGACAGCTGTGTCGCGATGCAATACAATGCATTCAAGTCTTATTATAGTTTGGTAAAACAATTGAAGAAGACATTTACGAACTTACGAGCATGCACAATAGAGCTAGTGAAAATTGAATGCTTTCAGAAGTTCTCAACCAGAACGATATGTCGGTCTTTAAAATCAGCATATGTCGAGCATACTCTAAGGTATCTCAGAATTTGCGAGATGAAGACACTAAACGCTGGGGCAGAAGGAATATTGGTCGACATGAATGGAAAATTGAGCTTTGTTTCTATTTAACGACACCACTAGAGCACATTAATTAATGAATCATCGGCTGTTGGATGTCAGATATTTGATAATTCTGACATCATTTTTTTCCATTAGCGACAACGAATTTTTTTTATATGCACTTACCCACAAACAGGAAAGCCAATATTACGGCCTTTCGCCAATTGTGGTGCACTGGTTGGAACTAGAAAAAACATATGACTTCAAATGAATAATGGAATATTTTGGCTGTGACATAAAGAGTGTTTTGGCAGAATGGGTTGTGTCTGAACCTGAATTGGATTTAGGCACGTTAATATAGTGTCCTGTGTATACAATATTTGAACTAAGGTACTATATTTATAAAAAATTATATTGTGTATGTTTCTTGTGGGGGTTTGTGGGTTTGGTTTTTTGTTGTTGTTTTTTGGGTTTTTTGGTTTTTTAATGTTTATATGGATGCGAATAAGTCAATGCACACGACAAATAGATATGTATTTCCCCAGTATGCGTTTCACCTGCATGGATACGCTTTGCTTGTGGCTTCTGTTGGTATATTTCGTAGAATGTGTGTCTTTTATTGTGGCACGTGAATGTTTTTTGTTTTCATCAGAAAGGAGAACACGAGTATGTTTCAGAGTTTTTTATTTATATTATTTTCATTAAATTGCCTTAACCACAGGTGGATCTTGGGTGGTCAGGGGCCCGCCCCCTCCCTAAATTATGTGATAGTTATAATTTTATTATATATTTTTAAAAATTACGATCCTCCTCCAAACATCCCCCAAAGTTCCTTTGGCATTCCACTTCATGTCACTGCCACTCCCCACCCCCTCAATGATTTTTTGGATCCGCCACCGTGTAAGCTCAACATGTGACATTAGTACTGAAGTGCATATTTTATTTGCTTCTATTGTTATTATTTTAAATATATACATGTGTATTACTTTCCATTGTTTATGTGTATAATTATTTAAAAACAAATTAAACTCTGTCTTTCTTTCCATTGTTTACTTAGCGTTCTGTTAACATTATTTCTATTATTGCGTGCGTGCGTGTAATCTTTTACATGCTCCTATACCACTAAGGTTTCAAGCATGTCTATCCAGAGTCCTGCCTCTGGATGCCAGTGACTTGACCCATTATTGCATTAACATGTGTATAATGTATATTCAGCAATCGACTTATTAAATTATACTTTGTATTTTCTTGTATTATTATTTCAAAAATTAATTATTACACAGTCCTTTAGTTTATTCTTGACATATTTTTTGTATTATTATTATTAATACTTCTACTACTACTACTACTACTACTACTACTACTACTACTACTACTACTACTACTACTACTACTACTACTGCTACTACAACCACGCGTGCGAGTACGTCCCATTAGCTTGTGTAATTTATTGACATCTTTATTTACTTATTTATTTATTTATTTATTTATTTATTTATTAATATTTGTTTATCTATTTGTATTCGTTTTTGTACCTATATATGTATACATTGTGTTAATAATAATAATATTATTATTATTAATCTACTACGGCTATTCATTAATAAATAATTTATTTATTATTAATATTTGTTTATCTATTTGTATTCGTTTTTGTACCTATATATGTATACATTGTGTTAATAATATTATTATTATTATTATGAATCTACTACGGCTAATCATTAACAAATAATTTACTTGGTTATATACATAGACATGAAAAACATAGATCTACAGAAACCATAAAAGTGATATTCGGTGAAAGTCATATCTTTACTGTAATATAGTTAGAGTGCAAATACCGAAATGACATTTCTTTGTCATAACTGTCGGAACTGTAGAGTGAAAATACCGAAATGACATTTTTATGTCATAACTGTCGGAAATGTAGAGAGAAAATACCGAAATGATATGTTTATATCATAACTGTCGGAACTGTAGAGTGGAAATACCGAAATGCCATTTCTAATTTATAACTTTCGGACTGTATAGTGAAAATACCGAAATGACATTTCTACGTTATAGCTGTCGGAACTGTCGAGTGAAAATACCAAAACGACATTTCTAAGTTATAACTTTCGGACTGTATAGTGAAAATACCGAAATGCCATTTCTATGTTATAGCTGTCGGAACTGTAGAGTGAAAATACCGAAACGACATTTCTAATTTATAACTTTCGGAACTGTAGAGTGAAAATACCGAAATGACATTTCTATGTTATAGCAGTCGGAACTGTATAGTGAAAATACCGAAACGACATATTTATGTCATAACTGTCGGAACTGTTTGCAGGTGGAACAAGCACATGTTGCAATTACTTCCATTGCAATTTATTTTCGTGCTTATTAAGCACGCTGCCCTGGGCACACGCCTCAGGAAAGTGGGTTAGTTGTTTGTGGTTAGTTAGAGAGAAGAGGGTATAGCGGCCCTACGCATACCCACTGGGTCGTTAAAACTCATTTTGTGTGGGAGCTGGTACCGGGCTGCGAAACCTATACCTTGAAATCAATAACAAGTTGTGTAAGTTGTGGGGTTTGTTAGATGTTATTAAATGTTATATTGTATTTCGGGGAACCGTTTGGAATGATAATTAATCTAAAATTAGTTATGTCAAAATATGCTATAGTAAATCGAACCTTCGGCAATCTTCGGCTATGGTTAAGTGAAACTGAGTGAAGTCGTTTATCTTCGTTATTTTGCACGAAGGAAAGTCAAATCATCGTTTATCTTTTCTTTTCCTTTTTCCCTTTTTTTTTTAATAAAATATTTTTATTTCCCCCAGAAACATTACTCATGGGGAAACAAACTTGTGCAATTCATGCAGTTTAAACACAAATTATCACTGACAATTCACAACACAAACATTCACACATGCACACACACAAACACACCATATTTGACAAGTATATTGTAGTCATATCCAAACATGCTTAAGATATGTAAATAATTATATTATTATTCTACCTGAAAAAAAGTGAAGCATAATTTGACAAATTGTTTTTATAAATTTTTCGCTTTTCTGCCTTTTCTGCACGCTTTTCAATTTGATACCTTATAGATAATTCATTCTTTAGATGTTCAATATTTGGCAAGATACTTTTTACTTTACATTTATAAATAAAAAATTTAGAAAATAAGATTACAAAATCCAATCCCTCGTCTGTTTTAACGGTGTGGGTTTTTTTGGTACAACAAACAATACAAATTCAACATTAAATTTGAGATTGTCAATATGAGAACATTTAGTTTTTATCCAATTCAAAACATGTGACTAAAATATTCTCACAATATTACAGTCCCAGAATAAATGACTCATGTACATTTTGGGTACATTTGATCACCACACCCACCCCTCCCATCCGCATGTTCAGGTGTACCTTGATCTTCCACGTTGAAAGGTACATGGGATACAATTAGGAGCATAGATTGCATTCATCTTGCACTAATAAAAGAATGAATTTTGACATACAAACTTCCTCCCCTTGTATGTATATGCATATGTTATTAGATGTATTGTCGCCATTTTATTACATTATATGTATATAGGAGAGGGCCTAGTACGTTGGCAAGCTTGTGCTCGATCCTTTTGTTATTTATCAATAAAATATGTTTTCAATCAATCAATCCCCTTGTAATGCCCGAACTCCTCCCCAAATGAGCAAATGTACGTTGTGGATGGCCCCTTGCAGTTATAAAAAATAGTCAATAATATTTTTAGTTTTTAACTCGACAGCCTGTCACAATACAGCCAATACTAGTCTGTCATAAAAAGGGTATCACCCTTAGTACCCCCGGGATCTGCTTGTGTAACAACTGACATGTCTCTGCATAACGGAAGAGCATTGAAACATTTCAACACCATTTCTTGCAGCGACATAAATGGAATGTTTTACATGCATTAATGGCCTATGGTAGAATTTTCCACACTGACTTCTCCGTGGGGTCTAACTAGCTCAGTTGGTAGAGTGTTTACCTGGTGTGCTTGAGTCGAAGGACTAAATCTCTTAGGTGAACCCAAGCTCTGATTGTTTGATTTTTCTGTCTTAACCAGTACCCCACGCCCGGTACAAAAAACAAGGAAACGTACAGCGGTTTTGTCTTCCATTATATGACCAAATGTTTCACATCCATTAATATAGTATTAATAAATGAATCTGCTTTAATTGTGTCGCTGAACAGAACAAACTTTAACTTTCTATCTCTATGGTACTCCAACGCAAGGCATGAGTTGATTTATATATAGTTGGTAATGGTAATTATGATATAAACTACATTTTCTTGCATGCTGTATTACGGTTAAAAACACTTTCCGTGCTCTGACGATGCTGATGTGGATAAGGCACGAAAATATGTATTAATTATTGCCTCCCCAGTGGTGTGTTTTCTGTTTTCTACCAGTGAACATAAACATTTCGTCACAGCAGCCAAAGAAACATGCACAATGAAAAACATCTGCCAGTTCTAGATCTTAAGACATGGCATGGGCATCTAATTATCGAAAAGTGTTTCCAACATCACAAGCAAACTATGGCTATAAAAATATTCAGTTTCACAGATGTTCCTGCGCTTGCCAGAATATAGAAACTTGTTCATTGTGTGTATTTGGATCTTAGACTGTCCTTCACTGAAGGCGTCGGGCATATGGTTAAGGATCACACAGATATTGAGGAAGGAAACCCGTTGTCGCCACTTCATGGGCTATTATTTTCGATTAGCAGCAATGGATCTTTTATATGCGCAATCCCATAGACAATATAGCATATACCACGGCCTTTGATGTACCGATCGTGGTGCACTGGCTTGAGCGAGAAACAGCCCAAATGGGCTCATTGATAGGGATCGTTCCCAAACCATCCGCGCATCAAGCGAGCGCCTTAACACTGGGCTACATCTTGCCTAATAAATAACATAAAACCATCTGCTTTGTGTTTCAGTAGATGTGTTCATTTATACAAGTTTTAGACTAGAGATTATCAGCTAAATGTCTTGCTTAATATAATGCGTAAAATGCTTAAACAACGCATTGAATGTTGTGCGGTCACTGGAACTCCCATGACAGCATGTAACATTATCCTCATTAGATTGAGCTGGAATGAAGATACACACTTCAATACGGTTATTTGATCATTATTGCAAATGAATCTCGGATTAGTAGTTTTGACAGTGGTTCATGAGTGCACAGCTGTATTTATTCCGTGTGCTAGATTCGATTTTGTAAACTGGTCTGGGAGTGACAGTCCTCTTTGTGGCGGTTCAAGAAGGTTGTATTGTTTTAGGCTCCCGTTTGTTAAAGCGATCTTAGTACTAACATCATCTATAAAGTAGTTATGCATTTAATATGAACTTAGAGCTAAGATCGCTTTCTAGAAAGGGACCCAGTAAAGGATCTCCTCAGGAGTGACTGCCATCCAATAGACGAGGCACTAGATAGATATTCGTGATGTCAACCACTATTTTGCCAAAACCCGATTAGAGTGCATTGATCACGGATCACGGTTTGATTATTCAGATCTAATTATTTCAGCTTCACATACCAGTGATTAGCCGTGGGGAACTCGAACAACCTATTACACAAAAGACGAACAAACTTGAAAGGAGAAACAGACACCTTGAACCTACAACATTAAAAATACAACAAAGTCAAACAGTTTACGAGCCATCATTTTTATTCAGTTAAACATCAGTTTCAGAAGACGGAATAGCAGTTAATTGACTTGCTTAAAGTGAGATGCTAGGAAGTGATGACTTTTATTACCACGGCTATGGCTTGAGTTCCCATGTCCATGCACATCTTCCAAGGTTCTGTCCCCAGACAAGCGGCGCTGGACAGTGATGAAGAAAGGCTCTCTCAAACGCGCATTGGTAGAAGCGATGTGTGTTCGTGGGATGCGGTAGAAACTTGTCCACTCCAGGCGGGCATGTATCTGAAAACAAACAAAAAATCAATGTTATAATGCACGATTAGTGTTATCTACAGCAGTCATAACTCGTCCCATCTACATATCAAGAATTGTTATGTTATTTATATTCATGATCTCTTGATAGCTCGGTTTGGGATCGATCCCCGTCGGTGGGCCCATTGGGCTATTTCTCGCTCTAGCCAGTACACCACCACTGGTATATCAAAGGCCGTGGTATGTGTTATCATGTCTTTAGGATAGTGCATATAAAAGATCCCTTGCTGCTAATTGAAAATAGTAGCCCATGAAGTGGCGACAGCGGGCTTCCTCTACATATGCGTGGTCCTTAACCATATGTCTGACGCCATATAACCGTAAATTTCCTTCCTTCATTCCTTCTTGACTAGCTAGTTGAAAAAAGGGCAGAATGAAACAGACTTGTAATGCTCTTGCCTAGTGTGCGATCGGCCTGCGTTATATGATCGTTACTGGAGCCCACGATCGGTAAGTACACTGAAATCTCCTTCACTCACTCTCTGTCTCTCCCTCTCTTCTCTCTCTCTCTCTCTCTCTCTCTCTCTCTCTCTCTCTCTCTCTCTCTCTCTCTCTCTCTCTCTCTCTCTGTCTGATCACCCCTCCCCATCGATGAGGTAGGCTACTTACCTCCGCAAGGTTGGGTGTTACACGTTACGTTTCTCCTGTGTGGCGGTGGCATGTCCGTGGGGCTGCAGGTAAAACGTTCGTAGCATATCGCACGCTGAATCTGTGGTCTGAGACCTGATCCGCAGAGCACGGAACACTCCTCTTCATTTTCCCAGTCAGACCAGTAAAAAGGAGGACCCATCCTGTGTCATAAAAACAATACATAATAAGCTAGGTTTCCATTAATATTGATTGGGATCCTACCCAAAAATCTCTTGATCCCGAAATGCAGACATATTGGTGGTTGGATTCGAATAAAGTTGGCAAATATAATATGATTATCTCCAGCCTCTCCAATCCTGACCCTGTAATTTTAAGTAACTGACCTTTTATATATCTCGAAGACAGAAGTCACGGGGGAAACAGACGAACTGAGGATCTGTGGATTCAAAATACTTAAATTGTCAAAATATACTCGTGTTAACAAGTGTAGTTTATGATATAACTTGTAGTTAGGTAAACAACAACAGCTATATTAGTCTGAAAGTGAAGTAGAAAGTCCGAATATTGTTACATACCATACGCTATATATAGCTCGTATTTAAAACTTGTGGCACCATGTTTCAACCGTTTCTCAAATGAAATGGTGCAACAAATGCACACACAAACCACAAATGTATAACTTACCGTACTCACTAAATCCCTATTGAAGTACTTGCATTATTATTAAAACAATAAATCTTTCAATAACATAACACATTTCCCCGTTATTTTAAATTTGCTAAATAGAGGGAAGCAACTCGATCTTTATATTACGGCAAGTACTGACTTAATGTGTGCCCTGCATTACAGATCTCTCATGGTGCTACAAGTTCAAATTTGTAAGAATACATTATTTCTCATTCTAGCTAGTGCATCATGACTGGTATAACAAAGACCGTGTTATGTGCTATCCTGTCTGTGGGATAGTGCTTATAAAATATCACTTTCCGTTAATGGAAAAATGTAGCAGGTTTCCTCTCTAAGTCTGTGTCAAAATTACTATATGTTTGACATCCAATAACCAATGATTAATAAATCAATGTGTTCTAGTGGTGTTGTTGAACAAAACAAATATTTTGTAAGAATACAGTTTATATATTTATGTTCACATGTACATTAAGAATTAATGAAATGGTAAACTGACGTCAGAGCGCTCAGACTAGCAGCTAGACAGTCGTAGAAGCCGTGCCAGTAAAAAGATGGCCAACTTTCTGTTGACAGTTGGTAGTCTCAGACTGGCATTACTCTAATCAAAATGTATGTAGTTCACTATATCGCAGGGTGTTTTTTTCCCCTTGTAATTTGCTTAGGATAATACACATATCACAGGAGTTGTCAAAGCTATATAATTTGATTAAACAAATAAAGTCGAGAATTTAAACGTTTGGCATTACTTTAGTGTAATTTAATTTCTGAAGTAATAATTTCACAGTGTGTGAACAAAAGTGACTCACCACATTCCACGACCATTGCCATTTACGGCGATCGCTAACATCATCATTAAAGCCACACACGAAAGCAACATCTGTAATGTATAAAGAGTAAATAAGCAAACCATAGCGGGAAAGGTAAGATATATTTTGTTAACTACGCAATCTCTCTCTCT
>JAECMU010338880.1:0-10699 GCA_016106625.1 Dracogyra subfuscus
CACGTATTAGCCATACTTTCAAACTGTGTGCTTAATGCACGTATTAGTAATACTTTCAAACTGTGTTTAATACACGTATTAACAAAACTTTCAAACTGTGTGTTTAATACACGTATTTCGTAATTAATACAGACAGCAAGTTGGTACCTGAAATTAGTCTGAAGGGGAACTGCACTAGCTGACATGATGGTAGACATGGAGTACTCTGGACTTCCAGTAACATTGATCACCATCGAAGTATTATATTCGCATCCGTAGGTAGGTCCTGGTGGAAGTGTCACAGATGGCCCTCCATACAACTGTCCTCCAATGGCCATCCATATATTAAATATGGTTGCTATGATGCAGCCAAATAAAGCGCCCTAGACAACAAAAGGTGTGAGTTTGTTTTATTGAGGCTAAGACAATTGTTTTTAATGTGTGTTTCCATGACCATGCTGAAAACAATTAGGTAGGATAGGCCAGTTTCAAAATATATATATTATAATAATGCAAACATTACATTTATACCTACTGGTCCAGATAAAATGTATATGTACTCTATTCCTATATATACTCTTTAAAAAAGTAGGGGAACTCTAATAAAAAAAATTAAAACTGCCAAAATTGTATGGTATATTAGCTGTGTGGAATGGATATATAATAATAGTTAATTAATTGGGCAAACATTGCAACCGGTAGTTCAGTATTACAGTAGATTTTATGACCACAAACGATCTTGAAGGACGATTGGGTTCAGAAGTGAAATTTGAAAGTTGACGGTTTGTTTATCTGTAGTGGGTGATATCGCCACGATGTATCAGACATCCATTCAGTTCACGAGTCATACTGCGTTTGAGTCTCAAAATGGCCATTTGAGGGAGTCTGTTCCACTCCTCTTGCAGCGCCTGACCAAGTTCAGCTAACGTTGACGCACACGTCTTCCTATCATGTCCCAGACATGTTAAATGGGGGAAAGGTCTGGTCTATGGCATTCGATATATGCTGAGTATTAACGATTCGTGCACGGTGAACACGGGCATTGTCGTCCTGAAAAACGAAAAGTCCGCCCACACGCCTTGCAAATGGGACAACAAAAGGATCTCAGTGTTGCCCAGTTACCCTTCCTTGCACAATATGGATGGGGGTTCTGTCAGTGATAGTGATACCATCCCACACCATAACCGACCCACCGCCAAATCTGTCATGAAATCGCATTGTGACGTTGGTGTGCCGTTCATTTCGTCGTCGCCAGACCTGACCACGCCTGTCAAGGAAGTCCAAAGTTAATAGGGACTCATCTGAAAACATGACACGTAACCAACGACGAATACCTTAATTATGACGCTCCCTACACCATTCTCGTCTGTGGACAATGTGACGATTTGTCAAGGTAGGCACAACTCAGGGCTGTCGAGCATGAATACAATTTCTAATCGTCTGACCCGTAACTAGGACACCGGTAGCCTGATGAAGGTTTGTAATAATTTGATTTGCCGTTTGAGTTCGATTTCTTAGAGCCTGGATACGAATGAATCGATCCTGTACTCCTGGTCTTACGTTTATAAGAGTACTGTGTCTTCTATATTTTAGTATATCAGATATGGACGGTGATTTATAAGTGTTTGATTTGTTTTATAGCTGCTGATATCTACATTCCCTATTGACGACCTATGTTCTGTCGCCCTATCGCCCACAGCGAAAGGTAGACTATTGATTATTGCTCAGGGTACATTCTTGTTTAAGGCCCGTGCTGTATTCTTAATGCACGTTCAGTCCATGTACTTGTAAACAGAAGCTTAGTTTCAATTATATCATATTGTAAATATTTATATTGTATAGCTTAACCTTAAATTGTGCTGAACTTTATGAAAAGAGATGTGGACTTTAGATTATTTATTAATCCTTTATTAATAAATATTATATAATATATAGTGTATTTATAGCATTAATGAGTAGCATTAATTAAATTCCTTAGTATGTATATTTGGATAAATAGTATATTTTCTTTAAATATACTGCACATAGTTGTGTAGTTTTTGTGCTTTTGTGTATGATGTTGTTATTTATGTATTTTAATATTCTTGTTATTATTTTTATAAGGTTTAAAACAACACCCTTCTTTCAAATAAAGAACCTTTATACACTGTGTCCGTCTTTGTGTTGAAAGCCAGTGTAACAGACATACCCTAGTTTTTGAACACCCTTTAATATTAAAAACGGCAGAAATGTCCTATGTTATAGCAATCAATAAAGATGGCATATTGCATTGAGATATATCATTTCACCCAGATATAAGGATTTAGAAAGAACCTGAAATGGAGTATCCTAAGTTGCGGCCATTGTAAGATGTTTCCGTCTACCAGAGCCTTTTTATTTCAACTAAAACTACACCTTAAATGCATGTTTGTGTTTAGAATATCAGTGTCTGTATATGTAGTGTACTCGCTGTCAGTATCTTTTCATTTTACTTATATATGTTTTGTATGTACAAAATTAGTCAAAGGTAAAATCTGGTTTGGGCTACTTCAAACATTAGAATGACACAAAACACACAAAATCGATTATTGAAACAGTGGTGTGCTAACATGAACTATATATATATACATGTATATATACATGTATATATAGATATATATATACATATGTATGTATGTATGTATGTATGTATGTATGTATGTATAACGACTACTTCCTGTCCACCATAACTACAACTTACATGTTTATTCGCCCACGGGAAGATGGCTCCCAGAAGAAAAATTCCCAACAAAGGTCCACCACACGCACCCTGTGCAGAATTCGACATCTTAAATAGATATAAGTACTCATATATTCACGTGTATTATTTATGTATTTATTTATTTATTCTTGGTTAAAACATATCTTGTAAAGGACAACCCCTGTTTAGCTCTTGTTTCCAGGATATTGGTTTAAACAAATGTATCGACAAATTGCCAGATTACACTCATTTTACACTAAACTTACATCGTTTGCCTGTGCTGGAATTATCACAAAAAAGTGTTTGCAACTTACGACTACCAACTGCCATTACAACGTTGTTTGCAATAAAATAATCAAACAGCTGACTTCTTGTGCAGATGTAATTCGGGATTTTGACCAAGCAAATGGCAGATAATTGGTATCTGTGGCCTTTTTCAGGGCATAATACTACCGGTATAAGCGGAACACGTTCGGTTACTGTGGAAAAGTAACATATTTAGAGGTGTAGCATATGGGACATTAGCCATCGGGATACATTCTGACTGAACGAGCCAAATTAACGACCAAGTTGCTTATTAGACCACCAATCACTAAATGAACAGTATATTGTGAACAAATACAAGGTCAACGTAGGTGGAATTTATGAAATATACATTTTTTTGGCAGGAACCCGTAGGCAGTGGAAAATGGATATGTTTGTGAAGAGAGAAACAAACAATTTATGTTTGCTCAACCGGATGCCAGACACACTCCCTGCGACATTGTCCGATGATTATTCAGTTACCTGCATTGACATCATTTGTTGAAGAAAGTGGGGCAACCTTTTAATTCAAATATTTTTGTTCACAAACCGCCCTTCACCCAGAACAAACTGTTTTCTTCGAAGCATTCAGGTCCAATGTATGGGATACATATAGGATGTTAAACATGCTTCCATTTTGTATCATGTTTATGTCCCGAGTTAAATAAGTTTCAGTTGTCACGAGCTTTAGTGAGTGACAATGAACATTATTTCACGAGGAACATAAACATGATACGAAATGATATTGAGTTTAATATCCTATTTATTACCCATAATCTATCTTAATTTATATTGATCAATTGGTTTGGTTGACGTTCCTCTAAGGTTGTAAGGTGTCATTCGATGACGTCACGAAGTGTTATGTCCCACCTGACGTTCTAGTGGGACGTATCATTTTGATACGTATCAGTATATTTTTAACCATATGGGAAATAAAATAATGTGTCATTTATACTAAAATTAATTGTAAACTGCTGAACATTAACATTTAACTATTTTTATAATGTGCACAGGTTTATGTACACGAAAATGATCGTTTAATTTTAAACTTAAATGTAGCATTACATACCATTACAATTGTGACGCAAATGATGTTTCATTTGTAACGACCAACCGGTATTTTAATACATGAGCTCAGTATTGGTTTTCAAGTAAAGCATATCATTAGTATAGTTTACAGTGGTTAAAAGACTACAGCTGGAATAAATAAACAGCATAATTATATCCCCCGCCAAGTGACGTCTATACCAACACGCATTACACACCTGGATGCGCCGGTCTTGTCTTCCGGCGTTTAGTTGTCACCGACGAATACGGTAGGCTTGCCGTCATTGAAGAATCGCCGGTGTTGCCAGTGGCCGTTTTGATACAGTGGCAAAGAATGTGTGCATATCTGTTATAAATGCTTAACACGTATAACAATTAAAATTAAATACATCTTCTCACACAATAATAATGTGAACTCGACTATTTCTTTAAGGTATTCTTGTCAACACAGAAAACCTAAAAGAAAGCGCGTCTATATATATATATATATATATATATATAATATGTTTATTGCAGCACTTAACCTTGAAGTTTGGTACCTACGATAGGTCTTTGTGGTTTTTACTGACTGTGGATCTGAGGGGTGTCATCTTTGCATCCTTGGGCGTTTTGAAATGATCTTTTTATTTGTTTTATTTTTTGTGTTTTGCTTAACGACGCACTCAACACATTTTAACTACGGTTATATCGGCGTCGGACATATGGTTATGTCGAGAAAAAAAACAGTGGTTAGCTGACGGGGATCGATCCTAGACCGACCGCGCATCAGGCGGGCACTGTACCACTGGGCTGAAATGATCAATATGGTGTGCAAGATGGCTGCTTAATCACAGAACTGGCTCAATGCCTTCAACAATGTATTAGCTATGCCCAAATTGTTGATGTCTATGATGGTGTGTCAAGGAATTCATTTAACTAGTACTAGCTAACCAAGACATTGTCTCATCAATTCAAGATGGCCGCTACTATAGTAGCCAGAACGTGGAAATTGTAATGTATCACATTTTACATCAAATAGAGAAACATTATTATATTAACGATTGAGTTGTGCGCGTCTAGGAATACTTGTATAACCATAACGTGGTATTTGAGATGTTGCATCATAATTTACATCCAAGATGACTATGAAAATGGCTGTCACATAAGAAGTCGCCATACCGTAGATTCTGTTTTACTATTAAACAATAACTTTTACTTCAAATATAGGGGTTTTCTAAGGAAAACAAAAACGTTTTTGCATTCGTTTTCTATTTTTTATTACTGACTGAAACCAAGATGGCTACCACAATAGCTGTCAAAACTAAATATCTGTCAAAACAAATGTTCACTTTTTATGCACCACCTACAACAGTCATTTAAAACCCACGTGCGAGGTTTTGAAGGTGTCCAGTCCATTAAGAAAAACTACACAAATAATCAAATTAATTTTCTGAAGCACCATAATAATTATTAAGCCGACCGCCGTCTTAGAGGTGCATCATATATACCAATTCTATAAAGTCAACCAATGAAAAACCTCAACCAGTCAGTCTTTATAATCAGACACATTTTGTGTCTATTGATAATTCATATTTGTATTTCATCACTGCAGTTCACCGACCATATCATATTAAATTGTGTTAGATATCAACTTTTACCACCTTAACATTGCAATTACTACGTATCCGTTTATGCTTCTGTTAACACCATAACAGAAGTTATTTATCAACAAAAAGGCTGTTGCCCTACAAATATTATTCTATTTTGAAAATATGTCACTCAGTGATAATAACCTAACAGTGTACCTGCACATGCGCGTGTACGCGCATGCGCGTGTACGCGCATGTGCACGCACGTACACACACTGAGAGTTTATTTTGAGATCGGCGAGAATGTTAGTGCAATCTGTATTCAGAAACAAATTCTATAGCCCCTTAGGAGACTTATCCATATCAGGATCTTAGTTTACATCTTGAAAGTTTAATATGAATTCCATGACTATTACATTTAAAAATCATTAATTGTGATGCTGTACGACTTGCACAGTTTCTGATAAAATGTCGACAAAATACAACATTTGATAAAGTGTACTAGTATATCCAATACTAGACAAAATATTAGACTGATTAAACTATAACCACCAGTCACTTATAATTCTCGTTTATGACAGCAAACTTGCCATTGTGAACTCCTTGGTCCATGCCATGTAGCTTTACATGTAGATTTAAAACAAAGAAAAACGAATGATACATCATTAAAACTTACCAGCTGGTTTCAAAAGCAATGTTTTAGGTGATGATAAACATATATTAAAAACATTATTATTATTATTATTATTATTATTATTATTATTATTATTATTATTTGATGCCATGCTGTTAGCCATCATGGCCATCTTGGATTTAAATAATGATGAAAATAGCTCATTTAGTAAATTTCTTTTATATTCCTTGTCCCATACAACTCAGTTACTAACATCAAAATATTGGCCTAGTTGATTATGGGATGCATTGCAATGTCCTTGTTCTGGATGCTGTAGTGGCGGTCATCTTGGAGTTAAATAATGTTACAATGCCTTAAGCAACTTGGGGTAGTTCAGAATGAGGTGGGGTTTTTTTATAAACCTACAATACCGTCAGAGACATTAACTATTTTGTCATAGGTAATAAAATACCATAAATATTGCCAGTTGTGTTTTGCCAGTCATCTTTGACCATGTTAAATGTTTCAAATGTTCAAGGGTGCAAACTTTGGAGCCCTCTCATCCTCCGCCACCACCTTGCAAAGATGCACAAACCGCAAAGACAAATTGTGGGTAGCAAAATGAAAGGTTCACCCAAACATTAGTGTTTAACAAAACTACTAATAGATCACATTGTTGGCAACATGTATTGGTAACGTGGTACGAGTATAGGCTGTATAGTCTTATACAAATATTGACAATACTATTAGCTTTTAACGTAACGACGTTTTGATTGTAATAAAATAAACCCGTTTTATGGGGTTGTTTCCCATCGTAAAACAGTGGGGGATATTACTTGGTTCCCCCTATACATACATTCCAAAAAGTGGTTTGACATGACTCTACCCACCAAGTGACGCCCATGGTTACCTGTACAAGAGGTCCTTGAAGTGACTTCGCTAGAAAAGCCAATCCGATTGTCAGTATCCCATAGAACATAACTGAAAAAATACGTTGTGACAGTGTTAGGTGTGTCAACTCGTTTTTAAACTGCATAAAATAAAATAATTTTACACTTTTCATAAATTTCATTTCAAATGAAATTCAAAACTGGACATGAAAGTACATTGCTAGAGTATTTTTGTTTCTGTGTTAAATTCTTCCGCAAAACATTCTACTGTTAAAATATAACAATTAAATTAAAATCAAAATAATTCTGATAATTTCTAAGACACTGCACTATTATAGCTTTGTAGAAGTTTAGATTTATTTTGATGATATTTCTCTCATCCATCAGATATCGAACTAACTCGTGTGAGAAATCCATATATGATTCGTTTATCTCATATGGTTACATTTTACAAGATGGGCTAACTATATATATACCAGTCGCAAGGACATTTCCTCTTTTCAACGGTCCTGACTTTTATTTCACTCTCTTGTAACTTTATCCAAAGGTGTTACAGGTTTCTGAGGTTTGTAGATTAACCGAACTTATTGTCCACTTTCACGGGTTAAAACTATGGTGTATGACTTTCAATTTTATTTAACACAATTATGATAGTGTAGTTTATTTATGATAAAATCGTCAAATAAAAATGTAACTTTTTCATTATATTTTACTGTTTGTGTAAAATAATAGTTTATTTACAGAATGGATGAAAGAAAAATAACTTACCATATTCGGCCATGTGGAATAGGAAACGTACACCCTCGATGGTAAAATTCGACCTTGGAACTTAACATGTTTCGAAGCGGGATGTAGCCCAGTGTTAAAACGTTCGGTGTCCATTGGGCTATGTGTTGTTCTAACCACGAGTGATATATCAGAGACCGCGGTATTTGCTATCTTGTCTTTGAGATGATCCCTTGCCACTAATGGAAAATGTAGCAGGTTTCCTCTCTAAGATTATGTCAAAATCACCAATGATCGACATCCAATTAATAAATCAATGTGCTCTAGTGGTGTCGTTAAACAACACAGGCAATAATCAGCATGCTTCGTTCCAGCTCGAAATGTTCACCACCTCGAGTGTACTTTTTCGGTCCCACTTGGCCGCATATTACTGGGGGGTTTTGTATTCATTAATTATGACGTGGTTCTCCTTTTCTCTCTATAATCTAGAAATACTGTATGTGTATTAAAATAGTTTACAAATATTACCAAACAATTTGGTTATGTGTGTAGCTGTACTCTCCTTGACTTTCAGCTTAGCAAATGGGTAACCAAGCAAATCTTCAACTGTGTTGGCTGCCATTGCATTAATTCCAGAAGAAAATGTGCTAAGAAAAGAAACCAGACAAAAATACTATTATTACTATACAAGAAATGTACGGTGAAAGGAAGCCAGAGGAGTAATGAAATGTTACAAGTTGTCATAGAAAAGGCATTAGAAATATTTAGCTTTTGGTCATCAATAAAAATGGGTACCATACAAACTATTTGTACATTTAATACAAACTCGATTTAAGCTTGAAAGAGGATTTAGGCCCACTTTATAATCAGCATACTAGTATATATATGTATGTATGTATGTATGTATGTATGTATGTATGTATGTTTGTATGTATGTATGTAAATATGTGTGTATGTGTATATACAATATACAATATTTCGGACAATACAATTACATTTTTGAAGACACAAGGAAAATATTCAAATGAGGGTCTAATATTTTATTGCTTTTCATAGGACAAATATTGTTTTACCTTTTTAATATTTAAACAATACTATTATAATAGTGTTTCGGTATAGATTGTTCTACAACATTCTTGGCACAAATAGTTTTTGACATGTAAAACAAAACGTAAATAATTCAGATAAATGTAAATTCTATAATAACAAAAAACAAAAAAAAACAAAAAAACTTTGCATCATTTGTTTCATGACAGTGACAAGTTTAACTTTGGATAGCGGATAGCTGTAGAAATGTTTATTATCGACAAAATAGGATGACAGATATTGAAATTGTTAAAACTAAAATAGTTGACAATTAATTTCAAATACTACATTTACACCATGAAAAAGATTAAAAGTAATTGATGTTTCAATACTATAAAAACTATTTCTAAAAGAAAATTTGAAATGGAGAAATATTTTAAAACCTTCTTCTTTTTATTTGCAAAAAAAAGGAGAAATGATACACACATTAAGTGAAACTTCTATACAACTCGGTAAAAACTCCAATTCAGTGCATTCAAGCATTCATTCATTCATCCATTCATTCATTCATTTTGTTTTTATAACCATCTTCTTCCTGCTATTCGTTTTTTCTTCTTTCTTTCTCCTCAGATCGAAACTCGTTTAAACACGAGTAACAAAATAATTTGGAATATTTAATATATATATCATTGAAAATATGTTTGTGTATGTACACACATGAGTATATGTATATGTATGAGCATGATTTAAGCCTCCACATTCTTGATATTGTTACATGTAATATGGGGCAATAAAATAATGTTTTAAACAATACTACCGCTAAACTCAATAATATAATGTTCAATATATGGAGGATGTTGCATGTCCAAAACTGCTACTGCTCAACTCTCTATAGTAATATAATGATCGATACATGTTCATAGATACTACTGCTCAACTTGGTAATATAAGAGTCGATGTTACATGACATTTATAGCTCTCACTATTTCACTCATTAATATATATATGGTCGATTTTATATGTTCGTGTTACAAGAAAGCGAATTAATACACGAGTCTCTCTAGATTAGTGAAGTTGACTCACCTGAGAGATGCACTAAAAAGCATTGATACGTAGAGTCCTGTCACACCTGGCAGCTCAGCTAAGACTTGCATCACAAAATAAGGCATCACCTGCATAAAACAAATGAAACAAAACCCATAAAATATGTCTGACGAAACAATCATGTTTCCGGAGTCCACTTTAAAATTACAATGGTAAATAAGTTACATTTAAAATCTCCCAGTGTTACCTTGGGAACATCTATTCAAAAGGGAGAGAGACAGGAATAGTTGTTGCCAATCCTGGAAATTATGACAATGACCACGGCAAACATCATGATGTTAAAACAAATAAGCTTCAACGTTATTTTATACGAAATGTTTGCCGTTAGTGAGTGAATGAAAAGTACGCGGAGAAACAATAAAGTAATGGCTGAGAATTTGTTCATTTAGTTATAGTTCGTTTGAACAACAACTCTGACTGTGCTACCTACAAATACATTAATGTTATATAATAAATACACATATTATTTCCGTTCTTTTGGCATTTGTATTTTGAACTAAATAAACAAACGTGTCCGTTAATATATTTTGTTAATAATAAACATCTTTTTTTAATATTCAAAATAATTGGTACTGTTTTGATTATTGCCAATGAATTTTCATACATTCAAATGTTATTTCGTATTTAAAATCAAAATAAGAAAGAATTGCCCTTTTCGTTGGAATCGACAATATATGTGTGTATCTGTGCGATGGATATGTGTGTGTGTGTGTGTGTGTGTGTG
>JAECMU010339176.1:0-11042 GCA_016106625.1 Dracogyra subfuscus
TGGGCATTGTAAATGCTGCGGTCTAGCATAATTGTGCCGAAGTGTTAAAGGCATATTGTCACAGATCACTGACTTATTACATGACCTAGCAAAGTATTACCTGAATATATATACATTTGATTTGTCCCTAAATGTATTTCATTCAACCATCTCTGTAACCACCATATTTCACTTACTAACGATATTTTGTAAACATAATTTAATTATGGCAATGGTCCATAATTCAAAAACTAACATTGCTGAGAGGGTTGACATGGATTTCACTTCATCATGGTGTAGTTGATGTGATGCAATAGCTAAATTTTGTCTCCAAAATTAATGTAATTTTGATTTATTATCTATTTTTATAGAAATAAGGTCCTAAAATCTGTGACAGTATGCCTTTAAGAACAGGCATCTGCTGCTCCTTCCCATTAGAAGTAATGGCTTTTTTTTATATACACTTTCTCCATGACAGCACACCACTTAGTGATCTTTGATGTTATAAACATGGACTTATACTTGGCAAATGGGAAAATAATCAAATCAGTCACCCAGGCAGAACTTCAGAAAAACATTCTAACCATATAGCTCACTCGGGCAATACTGGATGATGAATCTCAACTCAGTCCATGTAGATTGTTTCTCTAATCTGACATGAATCGGACCCGGTGCTTATTACAGTTTAACAGTTGACTCAAGGCGTCAATAAAAGTTAAAGATAGTTTTGTTTAACTATACCACTAGAGCACACTGATTTGTTAATCATTGGTTATTGGATGTTAAACATTCAGTCATTCATACATATAGTCTTAGAGTCTAAACCTGTTACATTTTTCCATTAGTAGCAAGGGATCTTTTATATGCACCATCCCACAGACAGAACAGCACATACCATAACCTTCGATATACAAGTTGTGGTGCATTGGCTGGAATGAGAAATAGTCCAATGGGCCCACCAACAGGAATCGATCCTAGATCAACCAGGCATAAAGCAAGTACTTTACCATTAGCTGGACTATGTCCTACTATCAAGACTTTAATAAAGTCATGACCATGCAAAATAGAATGTAGTTAATTTAAAGTATTGAGAATTTGCTAAAGTTTTAAATCTGGACTTAAATGTTTTTATAAGCATGGTTTTAGCTCTTAATTATTGTAGTAGATCTATAAGCCATTGCAATTTTGTGTGCATGTGTTACCATTTGTCATCCGGATATAACTAAAAAATATAAGACAATATTGGAGTTCTTAATTTAAAGGCATATGGTCACGGATTCAAGGACCTTATTTGTCTATTAATGGATGATAACTAAAAATTACATTAACTGTTGGAAACCAAATCTCACTACTGCATCACCATAAATGACCCATGACGGAGTGAAACCCATGTCAATTGTCTCTGCAATTTTAGTTTTTGAATTATGGACCATTGCCATAATTCAATTATTTTTACAAAATATCATTAACAAATTGAGTATGGTGGTTATGAAGATGGTTGAATAAAGTACATTTAGGGACAAATCAAATTATTTTTGTTCAGGTAATACTTTGTTAGACCATTAAATAGGCCAGTGGTCTGTGACAATATGCCTTTAAGTAAAGGAAAGAAATATTTGTTTAATTATTTTCCCTTGTTGCATTTGGAATTTTTAAAATGTAGTGGGTTTCCTCGGATGACTACGAGTCAGAATTACCAAATGTTTGACGTCCAATAGCCAATTATTAATTAATCAATGTGCTCCAGTGGTGTCGTTAAAACAAACTTCTGGTAAAAAAAAATCGTAACAAGTCCACTAAAGATACTTGATCCTGTAACCCTTGGCACCTCAAGCAACAGGCTGATCTGGACATAAAACTTCCACAGGACATCTTATGCACTTTATATGCTGCTTTACAACTCTAAAAACCTTTCTAAAGTTTTGTAATTGCATTTTTATTCAGGTAGCATATTCCTTTTCTTGTAGATGTCAACATTAGTTTTTCTTGTGGACAATTACTTGTATAAATCACCTATCAGTAAAAGAGGGCAGGTACACAAACATCTTGATCTCAGAGACCGTGTCCTACTTTCTCCAATAAATACCGCGTGTGTGTGTGTGTACAAATCTTAAGCAATATAATGGATGTCTACATTTTGCACACCTACACACATTTTTACCTTTAAACATCACAGTACTAAAGTTAATACAGTGAAATGCCTCTAAACCAGACACCTTCAGGACCAAGTAAAAAGTCTGATTAAAGAGGTATCCAGTTTAGAGAGGTTCTTTTTTGCTTGTTTAGAATGAATCCCAGTTTATAAAGTCTGGTTTTGAGGGAATCCCAGTTTATAGAGTCCAGTTTTGAGAATCCCAGTTTATAGAGGATCTGGTTTTGAGGGAATCCCAGTTTATAGATGGTCCGGTTTTGAGAGAATCCCAGTTTATAGAGGGTCTGGTTTTGAGGGAATCCCAATTTATAGAGGGTCTGGTTTTGAGGGAATCCCGGTTTATAGAGGGTCCAGTTTTGAGGGAATCCCAGTTTATAGATGGTCCGGTTTTGAGAGAATCCCAGTTTATAGAGGGTCCAGTTATGAGAGAATCCCAGGTTATAGAGTGTCCGGTTATGAGGGAATCCCGGTTTATAGAGAGTCCAGTTTTGAGAGAATCCCAGTTTATAGAGGGTCTGGTTTTGATGGAATCCCAGTTTATAGAGGGTCCTGTTTTGAGGGAATCCCAATTTATAGAGGGTCCTGTTTTGAGGGAATCCCGGTTTATAGAGGGTCCGGTTTTGAGGGAATCCTAATTTATAGAGGGTCCAGTTTTGAGGGAATCCCAGTTTATAGAGGGTCCGGTTTTGAGAGAATCCTGGTTTATAGAGGGTCCGGTTTTGAGGGAATCCTAATTTATAGAGGGTCCAGTTTTGAGGGAATCCTAATTTATAGAGGGTCCAGTTTTGAGGGAATCCCAATTTATAGAGGGTCCAGTTTTGAGGGAATCCTAATTTATAGAGGGTCCAGTTTTGAGGGAATCCCAATTTATAGAGGGTCCAGTTTTGAGAGAATCCCGGTTTACAGAGGATCCGGTTTTGAGGGAATCCTGCTTTATAGACGGTCCGGCTTGGAGAGATTTTACTGTATATGTAAATGTATATAGGCATCAACATACATTACAAATAAAAAGGGGAAAAAACCTGTTAAAAATATTAAAACATACATGCACAATTGCAGCAGAAAAATATAAAATTAAACAAATAAAAATAATAAATTTGTTTTTTTAATGCAGTACTCACATTGGAAATGATTCAACTCCAATGACAATGTTTGGATATTTTTTTTTTTTTATGCTATAATGTATTGAAAAGCATTTTGTTGGCCAAAAAAGTCAATATTTTCTTGAAAACTTATAGAAAAAACTATATTTTGCTAAAGATTTTGCTAAATATATAAATTAATTAATGTTTAACAACACCTCAACACCAAGGATAAACTGTCTATTGGGCATCTATATTTTATTGAAAAATTATTGAAATGAAAGAAAGAAAGAAAGAAAGAAAGAAATGTTTTATTTAACGACACACTCAACACATTTGTTTTTACGGTTATATGGCATCAGACACATGGTTAAGGACCACACAGATTTTGAGAGGAAACCTGCTGTCGCCACTTCATGGGCTGCTCTTATCGCTTCCCACAGGCAGGATAGCACAAACCATGGCCTTTGTTGAACCAGTTATGGATCACTGGTCGGTGCAAGTGGTTTACACCTACCCATTGAGCCTTGCGGAGCACTCACTCAGGGTTTGGAGTTGATATGTGGATTAAAAATCCCATGCCTCGACTGGGATACGAACCCAGTACATACCAGCCCGCAGACCCATGGCTTAACCACGACGCCACCGAGGCTGGTTAATTATTGAAATGGAAGTAAATTTCATCAGCTGCCAAATCAGATCTGCAGCTGACTATTTTGCTCCTGGCAAAACGAACCCAGGTGCTTGACATATCAAGCATCATCACATAGCACAAACCCACTACCATGACCGTCACAACTATTTTCCACACTCCAGTGCTTGACCATCCATCAACACCCGACAACATCATAACACAACAATGACAGAAGACACACCCGATGACACAGCTGATTGTAAAAAGAATCTGAGGACCTGTCATCTTTACGATGGGCATCAACAGGATCGGGCCCATCTAGAACACATCAGATAGGATTGACACATTGTTGAACTCTGTCAATCGCCAATTTGTCCACATAAGTGTTCTCTCGAAATCCGTCCATTCAATGTTTATTTTAGCTCTCGGCCATTCAGCCACGGAGCCAGTTAATCCGTTTGCCGATGAAATCTATATCGGCTTTGGTTTGATGGGTGCTTAATTCCAGGAAGTAGAGACCCAATGGCTACTTGCAAAAATGGATTTATAAGACTTAGCAGATTACAAGATATCCATCAATATCTGATGCCATCAGTGCTGGGCCAATGTGACATCCAGATAATAAAGGATCAGCATTTAAATAATAATAATTAAATGATTTTTTAAAATTATTATTATTTAAATTCTAGCCTTGATGGTCCAGCAGTTAAGCCATAAGTTTAAGGCTAATATATGTAGTTTGTCCACTCCAAAAAAAAAAGTTAAAAAAAATAAAAAAAGTTAAAAATAATTTCAGTTTGCTTTGACATGCATACATGTAAGAAGAAAAGTAAAAGTGTTTTGGAAATAATCCCCAAAATAATATTTTTGTGTGCAATCGGCTCAGAAACAAATAAATTAATTTGTAGTAAATTCCTACAGGACAGACTGTGGACAAGGGACAGTATTTTAAAATAGTAGGTAACCTAAGTTGAGACACATTTTTTAAATCTAGGTAACCAATTTTTTGGTTACGTGAATTATATTTGCATAACCTATTTAATGGTCTCAAAATTACAACGAACTTGGGTATCTTCTCAAATTTTCAACTTTTAGTTACAGAATGTTTTATATTTTAAGACATAACGAATTGCACTGGCATAACCAATTACACCTGGGGGTTTCCCCCATCACCTTTCATATTTACCTGTTGCCCCATAACACAACTCAGTGTGGCTGCCAATCACCCCCCACCCCCACCCCCTATAAGTGCTGCCCATATAAAAACCTGGCTAGCTGATTTGGCAGTTGGGTATCTTCTAAAATGTGAAACTTTTAATTTTAGAATACCCCACCACATAACCAATTGGCAATTAGCGTAAAATACTGTGCCCTCTATGGAGTTTGTTTTGTTTAATGACACCATTAGAGAAAAAAGCGGGCAGCATAGCCCAGTGGTACAGTGCCCGCCTGATGCGCAGTTGGTCTAGGATCGATCCCCGTCAGCTAACCACTGGGGTTTTTCTCGACATAACCAAATGTCTGACGCCGATATAACCGTAATTATAATGTGTTGAGTGCGTCGTTAAACAAACAAACAAACCATTAGAGAAAACTGATTTATTAGTGCTAGAGAGATTTTCTTTCCACACATGTATAACCCGACCTTTAAAATAACCCGACCTCTAAAATTATGGCACTCCCCCTCCCTCCTGGTCCTGTGGCCTGGCCTGGTATCCCAAAAGCCAATTGGATAAAGTTGGGGCACACTGATTTATTAATCATCGGCTATTGGATGTTAAACATTTGGTAATTCTGACATATAATTTTAGAAAGAAAACCCACTACATGTTTCCCATTAGAGCTTTTATATGCACATTCCATAGACAGGATAGCACATACCACAGCCTTTGATATACCAGCTGTGGTGCACACGCTGGAATGAGAAATAATCCAATAGGCTCATTGATGGGGATTGATCCTAGACCGATCGTGTATTAGGTGGTGTTTAACCAATAGGCTACATTTAAGATCTTGTAGCCAAGAATGCATACATATACAATGTAGCTGTTACATTAAAACAAAAAAGTGTTCTAGAAGTTAACAAGTGATTTGTTTTACCTGGTTGTTTTGCCAAATATTTTCCTTGGTTGTGGCATTGAGAGAGTTAGTTTTCTTTGGTTCCCATGCAGAAACAATCAATGTTTGTGTGTGTAAATAAATAAATAAATAAATAAATATATACATGTACTAGTGTCAGGGAATGAAATAATTAATGTAAAAATGAAATAATTGCATGGGAAACATGGCATGAGAATAAACCAGAATTACATGTAATCACAAGAGAATGAAACGTTTGTGCAGGAATATTTTTTTTAATTTACCAGATCACCTCAACGGCTCCATAATGAAAAGTTTGTTTTGTTTAACAACACCACTAGAGCAAAAAAGAGAGCTGTATATACATTGTAGCTTCATAAGGAACTACTATGATGTAATATGTTTATTGTATGGAACACAACTAAATCCATTAAAAAGAAGCTTGTTTTGTTTAACAACACCACTAGAGCACATTGATTTATTAATTATCGGCTACTGGATGTCAAACATTTGATAAATGTGACATATATAGTCTTAGAAAGAAAACCTGCTACATTTTCCCATTAGCGGCAAGCAATCTTTTATATGTACTTCCTGCAGACAGGAAAATACATACCATGACCTTTAATATACCAATTGTGGTGTACTGGCTGGAACGAGAAATAGCTCAATGGGCCCACTAACGAAGATCTTTTTTTTTCTTTCTTTTTTTTAACGACGCACTCAACACATTAGAATGACGATTATATCGGCGTCGGACATATGGTTATGTCGAGAAAAACCCCAGTGGTCAGCTGACGGGGATCGATCCAAGACCAACCGCGCATCAGGTGGGCACTGTACCACTGGGCTATGCTGCCCGCTTAACGAAGATCGATGTCACACCAACCGAGCATTAAGCGAGTGTTTTACCTCTGGGCCATGTCCCAAACCTCTTCAGATAGAGGTAAAGACTGACATGCAGTCCAACGTATTATTAAATCATGTTTAATCCAAACTTGACAAGCCCTGTGTATACCATTACTATAAGTCAAGTTTAACCAAAATCTGACAGCTATACCAGACCTTGTGTTACACAACATGTGAAAGGAGCCACGGAACTGGGTAAGCTTATCAAGTAAGTTACTCAATGACTGTTGCTAAAAAGAACTACCGTACTTAACCCGTTAACCATGAACAAAATGGTTATAATCCATGCCATGAATTATGTAAGAGAATATAAAGCAAGGTTGCTATTAAAGGTGTAGACTGGACTTGGTAGCACAGTGGTTAAGGCTCGATGCGCAGTCAGTCTGGGATCGATCCCTGTTAGTGGGCCCATTGGGCTATTTTTTTGCCCCAGCCAGTGCACCACAACTGGCATTTCAAAGGCCTTGGTATGTATTACCCTGTCTGTGGGATGGTGCATACAAAAGATACCTTGCTGCTAACTGAAAAGAACAGCCCATGAAATGTCGACAGCGGGTTTTCTCTCTCAATATCTGTGTGGTCCTTAACCATATGTCTGACACCTTATAACCGTAACTAAAATGTGTTGAGTGTGTCGTTAAAGAAAACATCTCTGTTTTTCTTTTTACTGCTAGTTCAAAGGATGCGGTATATGCCGTCTTATCTGTGGGAAAATGCATATAAAAGATCCCTTGCTGCTAATGGAAAAATGTAACAGGTTTCCTCTGATGACTGCCTGTCAGAATTACTAAATGTTTGACTGATCCAATAACTGATGATTAATTAATCAATGTGATTAAGTGGTGTTGTTAAATTTATTTTTATTTATGCCACTGAGGCTGTAATTTCTTATTTATATTTCCAAGGCTTTGAATCATGAAGTATTTTCTCAAGGTCTTCATAAACAATCTTTGGAATTCAGTGAAATAAAAACATGTATAACCAAAAACAAAAACACACAAAAAAAGGGCAAAATAACACTCCTTTTCAATCTCCACCAAAGAGAACATGTACAAAACACCCGAGTTAAACGTAAGTTATTTATGACCCAATTGTCCCGTTCCACAATTACCTGTAAAAAGGAAGTGAATGCAATTATCAATGACAGCCCAACAAGCATCATCTACAGTAATTAATAATGAAAAGAAAATGAGGGAGCTGAGCATTGTTTCTGTATCTACCTGTGGGCCGACCTGATCAATTTCCTTGTCATTTGCGCTTCCTGTTGCCAAGCAACCAAATAAACCAATCAGAGATCAATATATGTAACATTGACTAAACTGGCAGTGTAATCTTCACAAAATGAATGCGGATGCAAGCCGGTTTATCAAAGCAGCAGTTATTTATTGTTAAATGTACTTCAAACGACTGTGGCTCATTATTAATCAATGTCCTGTCAATATAAAATGGATTCATTATCGCAAAAAAAAAAGGAGAGAAAAATCAATAAAATTATTTGCTTATGTAGCAGTTCTTGTGTTACATGATAAATTACATATTTATTGCTTGGTTTATGTTACTCAAAATCGCCATGTGTACTCGAGCATGGGCCAAGTCTAGCAAGACTCCAGTTCGTTCACAGGACTCCAGTACACGTACAAGGAAGAGGACCTTAATTTAATTTTATTTGTTTACGTCATTTTGCCACATGCTTGCCGCTGATTACCTAACTGGCCTCGATGGTGTCGTGGTTAGGTCATCGGTCTACAGCTGGTAGGTACTGTGTTCGGATCCCAGTCGTGGCATGGGATTTTTAATCCAGATACCGACTCCAAACCCTGAGTGAGTGTTCCACAAGGCTTAATGGGTAGGTGTAAACCACTTGCACTGACCAGTGCTATCCTGCCTGTGGGAAGCGCAAATAAAAGATCCCTTGCTGTTAATGGACATAAGAGTAGCCCATGAAGTGGCGAAAGTGGGTTTCCTCTCAAAATCTGGTGGTCCTTAACCATATGTCTGACGCCATATAATCGTAAATAAAATGTGTTGAGGGCGTCGTTAAATAAAACATTTCTTTCTTTCTTTCTTTCTTTGATTACCTTATAGGGCTATGAGACATGGAGGGAAAACAAACATCGAATGTGTAGAATTAAGATGCATAATGCTATTTTATACTGTATTCCTCAATCTGATTATAATCTAGTGTAAGTGTCAGGTACTCGGGTCCGGGTTGAGTTTTACCCAAGAGTACTCAAATCCCAATATTTTGGACTCATGGAGACCCTACTACAGTGCTTTAAGTCTGTAAGTACAGGAAAAAATAGGTCTTATTTTCAAATTCAAATTGCTAGCTGCATTCTGATTGGTTGACTAAAAAGTCATATGATGCAAGTGAGATTTTTGTCAGATTATTATTATTATTTATTTTTTTGTTGTGTTTAACGACACACTCAACACATTATAATTACGGTTATATCGGCGTCGGACATATGGTTATGTCGAGAAAAACCCCAGTGGTTAGCTGACGGGGATCGATCCTAGACCGACCACGCATCAGGTGGGCACTGTACCACTGGGCTATGCTGCCCGCTGTTCCGCAGATTGTGACAGGGGAATTTAGGATCAATTTAAATCACAATTGTGTTACTGAACACATTAAAGTTATGTGTGTGAAAACAAAACAAGATTCTAGCATAAAACCCCAAAAAGATCCCAAAACCCCTAAAACTTACTAACAAGGAAAAAATCCATAGGTAACCATAAACATTTAGGTAAAGGTATTACTTTTTTTTTTTTAAAGAGTTTATTTTCCCACTAGTATTGTTTTATTTATTTTTAGAAGACCACAATAATATATATCTTTTTAAGCTTGTGATAATCAACAAAGGAAGTGATTGATTATGCAAATGTACTTTGTATATAACTGGAATTCTTGTTATTTCAGTTTTCTTTTTTCTTTTTTACCAAGTGATTATAATCAGTCTTGGTTCAAACCTATAGAACTTACATTCAGAATACCACAGAAAAATATTAACTTTCATTTTTGAAAACTAGATAAATGGAACCCATCTATTTTTACTTCTTTATTTTGAAACTACTCCAGACAAAAGAAGCAGAAAACCGATCAGAGGAACATGCTGTTTTGTCCATGACATTGTGTTGTCACGGAAAACACCTGCGTTTTAACTACCTGGGTATTGTCATCATAGAGATAATGTGACAGGTAAGAACCTGCAAGACGGGTCTTACCATAACACCCACTAAACAACGTACAGTAATAACTAGGGAGCGACCATCATTGGCAGCCCCCGCTTGCTACCCCTAACATAAAAGCTGTTTATTTGATATGGCTACTTCATGACTGGGATATAAGCAAGACATTGTGTCAGTAGACTACAGTTTAAGTGAAGGTTAACCAAACATATTCAAGGGATCACCTTCACTGCAGTGCATGCTGGATGTTGTTGAGTCATCTTAAGGACATCGTAAGAACATCCTTTAAACATGATGCAACAGAACCCAACCTGCCACTCAAAGCTGATACAGTTTTTTTTAATTGTATGTAACCTGATATGACTGACATGAAAAATTATCCCTTATTATTTAGATTTTTAAAATTGTTGCTTTTTTTTCTGTATAATAAATTTATAAAAAATGAAAATAAAAAGAAAGAAAGAAAGAAATAACAACAAAATAAAACTGTAGTCAATCTAAAAATAATAAAATCCCAACTGAATGGTTCTCTAGTAAATGAACACAACAAACCAAACATCTTTGAAAAATAACCTGTTAAATTAAAAAATTATAATTTTAGTATAATACATTATTCTTATTTTATGTTTAAAACCTAGAATGGCCAAGCCATGATAGCGTCCACATTATGTATAAATCATTACATGTACATGTAATGGCTGGGTAGTTATCAGAAGGTTGATATAATCTGTTAGTCTCAACTCAACACACACACACCCTCCATATAACATTTTGTACTATATTCTATAATCTACACGTAACTCCATCTAACTATGCAGAACACCAGTAGTATTATAGATTTACATTTGACCCAACAGCTTTAATCTGTATTAACCAAATGAGGTTCCTTTTAATTGGTTACCAAAGTTCTACCTTGTCTTTTGGTTACATATACAAGGATAGATGCAGCCCTTGAAATTCGGACAAATTTGCTACGGCAGTTAAGTGCCGTCGCAAATCAATTTTGCAAAGGCAC
>JAECMU010339210.1:13482-26227 GCA_016106625.1 Dracogyra subfuscus
TATATATATATATATATATATATAATGACATATCTTTAAACTGTTAATTTATTATTATTTAATTAATGTGTTTAAAATTATTCAACATTTCTGCTACATGTTATCAAAATTGTATTAAAAATGGGCTTGATGTCAATGAAAAATACACCTCCGCAATCAGAAGAAAAAACCGACATGCACCCACCTCCACCACAATTCACACACAACAACCACCTATTAACCAAATGTAAAAATTATACATACATATTCTGATGTAGAGATTATATTACAAACATAAAGCTAGTACGGTATCTTTATAATATACAGTTAAAGACCAAGACAAATCATTTGAAGGTGAATGTGAACCGATAAACACTTTAAAATTCACTTAACATTTGAAATAAGCCATCTTATAAAGTTGCTTGTGGTAATCTAAAATGGAGTCATTTCACACAAAATAATTTCATTATTTTAACTTTTATTTTGTTGCTAATTTCAGCATAAATATATTTTATTTTTACTTCATTTTTGTTTTTACAATATACGGAAATCTTATAAAATAAAATAAAATTAAAAAAAGACTTAAGAAAAATGTATTAATTTCATCAATAAATATCTTCTCTTTTTATTTCATTTTTGTTTTTTTTATAATATACTGATTATAAAATATAAAAAAAGACTAATAAATGTGTATTAGAAATGTTAACACGTAACCGCTTAACTTGCTTCTTGGTTAAGTCTGGAATTTCACAATGTTGAGATGTGCAGTCACCATTTGTTACCACTCTGCTGAAATTCCATGTCATTATTAACATTTGAAAAATATATATAACAATAACCCCACAACCCCAATCTTTAAATAATTTTGTCACAATTTAAAAACAGAAAAATCACTAGTCACTTGCAAAATTAATGTGTCAGATGTCAAGGTCACATAACACTTGTTTTTTTTTGTACCTTGAATTAACCATTTAGTAATTACTTGAAAATTAATGATATCTGAGGGAAAGCTTTTACAAACATATATTCACATTGGTTACTTTTGAGGTTAACTGTTCAAAATTAGTGACAACATTTTTTTTTTTTTTTTTAAAGATTAAAAATCAGTAATATTTTTAACAGTTTAATTTTTTAACTATTTCAGGTCACGGTGATAAGCTAACATCTGTATTCTACATTTTACAGGATCATATAGATATTATATTCAGGTGACTGCAGATGTGTGTGACAGGTGATGCATTTTGAAAAAAAGTGTTTTTGGCAATAAGTCTCTTACTGGTTTCACAAACAATGTTATTTTACATAGCTTGCTATTTATCTTTTATAGCTATCACATCATGGAAACATACACACCATCACTGATGGTGCACAGTATTCCACAAGTCTTAATAATCAGACAGAAAATGGGAATCAATTGTACACTCATCTTGTATATAAATAAGAACGTCTGCAGGAGGCAGATAAGTCTTCCATGAAAATCATTTCTGACAACATAATGTCACACGGCACGAGTATCCATCTCAAGCCTATATCAAATGTTATAAATCATTACAAAATATCATTCTGCTTTCTACACTTTCAACAAAACCCATTCTGCAGTCCACGAGGAATAAATCATGTGAACAATGAGAAGAACACATGCAGACATCGTTAGGAAGTCCACTAAGTGACAGATAAAAAAAGATTTGTTCCTTCAAAAGAAATTATCACTACATTCACACACAGAAATAACATGGATAAATTACAGCTGTGCACAGAGAAATTGGTCACACTTTGCAACCAAATAACCTATTTCGTCAGCACCATTGACATTAAATGTACATTAAAAAAAAAAAAAAATCTGAATGAGAAAAACCAAAAATGATACCTAAATCCTATAATATTTGGGTGAAATGTATGTTTAAGATTCTGCAATGACGGCAGTGCTTCGTATATAAATATAAATTTTTTATCCCACCCTTTTGCCCATTTGTGATAACATAATGCAAATGGGATGGCAAATCGTTTGAAAACAATGGAATACTTATATACACAAATGAATCATGTTCCATAATAAATTGCTTGTGATGAATTTCTCTGTACACGTTACATGTGGACACATCTGATATGTTCTAATCTATTAAGTTTGTAATGTCAGTGAGACCAGCAGCCCCCTGTGGAGAGTGTCTTGTATGGCACTATCTTGGTTTACTGGTCGTGACCGTGGTGGCGGCGGCGGCAGAGGCCTGAGTGCTGGCAGCAGTGGAAGAAGTGAGGCTCGGTCGAGTGCTGTTGGACGACTGGTACAACATCTCCAGCTCGATGAACAATGAAAAATGATCAGACGGCATGTGGGGGTGAGGACAGCCAATCACTTTGTTCTGTCGGAACCACTCCTCATCGTGTGGACCTAGCATCCCCAAAATCTTTACATAGTCACGTGAATAGAAAATGTAGTCAATGATTCCCTTGAAGTCGTACCTGGAGATTAAAAAAACAGGTGTAACAGATTAGCTTGCATTCAATGAATGAATGGATGTTTAATGACATCCCAGCACAACCTGCATTCTAAGTGAAAATCTTTTTTCAATCAGTCAGTTGCACAAGACAGACAAATCAGAATGATCCTATCTACAATCCCCAGTAAAAAAAGGAAACATCCAACTCACCCATTAGCTATTTTTCCTCAAATTTTCTTTTCATATGCAAAATACATTTTACAGTGATTGTCTCTCTTTTGTTAACTTTTAATTCACTGAAACTGTTTTGTTTAAAGACACCACTAGAACCCACTGATTTATTCATCATCAGCTACTGGATGTCAAATATTTGGTAATTCTGACATACAAGTATTAGAGGAAACCTGTCATATTTTTCCATAGCAGCTAAGGATCTTTTATATGCACTTTTCCATATACCAGTCATTTATTCATCATCAGCTACTGGATGTCAAATATTTGGTAATTCTGACATACAAGTATTAGAGGAAACCTGTCATATTTTTCCATAGCAGCTAGGGATCTTTTATACTAACTTTTCCATATACCAGTCATGGGATGGGGTGACAGGAACTGAATATAATAAATTACTATAATTTTAATCAGTGAGCACTATACGTGCAGAAAGTACAGAGGAACGTGAAGTTTTCCCGAGAAGCAACGTACGTGTAGTTTGTGTAGGGCATCACATCATTGTAGGCACGGGCAAGTTTAAAGTTGTGGTTGAAGAACTCCTTCTCATTGGCGTGGTTTATCTTCTTTAGACATGACTCGTAGCACATTTCCTTGAAGTCACCGTGGTTAGCTGCCACCTTTCCTGACGTCAGGTACTCCACAACTCCTACAGATGAAAAATAATAACTTACAATCACCATCCCTGGCTTTGTGGTTAACCCATCAGACATAAAGAGTGGTAGGTACTGGGTTCGCAGCCCGGTACTGGTTCCCACCCAGAGCGAGTTTGAACAACTCAATCTCAATGGGTAGGTGTAAGACCACTTCACCATCTTCTCTCACAATAGCAACTAAAATAGATGAGGTGTGTGCCCAGGACAGTGTGCTTGAACGTTAATTGGATATAAGCACTGAAATAACCAAGTTTCATTTTGCTTATATACAACATTTAGAAGAAAAAGTCTTTGCTTTTGATGGTAAGGTGACTTTGCATCAAATATTTCAATAAAGCATATTATGAAATGGCATTGGAATGTCTTGTTTAGAATAATAATTTATGCATTTTTGAAGCATGTCTTAGAAAACCTGCTACATTTTTTCATTAGTATCAAGGGACATATTACATGCACCATTCCACAGACTGGATAGCACATATCGATCCTTTTCATGTACCATTTGTGAAATTCATATCTTGATGGAACAAGAAATAGCCCAATGGGCCCACTAACGGGGGATCGATCCTAGACATCATGTGAGTGCTTTACCGCTGGGACTACATACTGCATTAGCAAGATCGGACTATATATTAGGCTTGGGCTGCAAGAAGCAGGTTCTGTGGCCAGCAAGCGCTTTACGACTGAGCTAAGTTCCGTCCCAGCAAGATTAGACTATATATGTTAGGTAGTAAAACAGGTGCTGGGGCCAGCAAGCCAGCTAGTGAGTGAGTGATGCACCCACCTGAGTCTGGAAGTGAGTTGAGATCTCCGCACAGCAACACGGGCATGTTGGGACTCTCGCCGGGACGCATCTTCTGACCGGAGAACTCCTCGATGAACTGACGCAACTCCCACATCAGCATCATCGTCTGGATGAGCTTCACGTCGCTGAACTCAGGGTCCCAGTGGATGTGAGCGGTCGCCACCAGGATCTTCTGGGAACCCTTGTCGGGCGGAGGGGGACCTGGGGAGGGAAACAACCAATGAATTGTATGCAAACACACACACAGACAGACACACACACACCGACACACACACACCGACACACACACACACACACACACACACCGACACACACAAACACGACTGACTCACTGAATCATCAGCAGGTTTTCAAGGGAATATTTGTCAATATAGTTAAATGAAGCATGCATAACAATTTAAATGGAGAACATGATTTGATAATGATAATCATAATAATATTCTTATCTTGGTTTATATTTATTACAAAATGTGTACAACATGCATGTAAAAAAAAAAGAGCTACAATATTTTCGTTTGACAACACCACTAGAGTACATTATTAATTAATCACCGGCTATTGGATGTCAAACATTTGGAAATGTTGACTACTAGTCATTAGAGGAATCATGCTACGTTTGTTCTAATGCAGCAAGGGATCGTTTATATGCACTTTCCTACAGACAAGAAAGCACATACTACGGCCTTTGATCAGCTGTGCACTTGTTGGAATGAGAAAAAACCTAATCAGTTGAATGGATCCACCAAGGTGGTTTGATCCTGTGATGCAAGCACTTCAAGCGAGCACTCGACCGACTGAATTAAATCCAGCCTAAAATAATAATAAATATAGTACTCTTGGAAGGTATTCGCTATATGGGTTGCGTGTGTATGTTCACTTGAAATAATATATGTAATAACACAACATGCATAGTTAGTGTTCAGTAGATGAAATGTAAAATAGTAATTGAATTGTTGCCAAAATGAAGTTTAAATGAAAGTTAGTCTGTGACTGATACAATTTTAAGCACACAATATTAAACATAATAAATAGGTGAATATAAACAAAGATACTAATACATGTATGTATTGTATTTTAACAAAAACAATTAATACTAACAGATAAATAAGTGCATTCAATATCAATTCCCAGCCACCATTTTTTATTTTAAAAAAAGCTATTACAATTTGGATTCAACCATGGAAGGGATGGAATTTCCTGTTCATTAGCTTAGTTTTGCATATCTTCAGTGCTCTAAAATCAATAAATCTGATAATATATTGACCAAATCTGTTTCATTTTACATTAAAAGGCTTCTTCGTACATGATTTTATATAAAGTTCTGACTACTGGCCAAATTGCCTTCACAGTCCTGCATTGAGACATGGGCAGCGACTGCCATAAAGTAATTGTCCTTATCGCCCGACCTTTCTACAGCCCAAGGCAGGCTCCTGCCAATCATTAGCCAGTGTAAATCAGTTTGCACATTCCACATAAATCTACAATCTGCCATCCGGAGATCAGAGTGACCAGTCACGTGACAGGATTATGCACCTGACTTCAGCGTGAGGACACTGCAAAGTTTGTCATCACCACACGGTCCAGCCTACACATTCTACCAGTTAGCAGCATGGCAACAGAGCCAACCAGCACCCCGCAGTTGGCTTCATTATCAGAGTAAATTAATAAAGGCTTAATATGAAGTAATTACTGGCCGTGCCAATAGATTGTTTACATAGTTCAAGTGTTTTAAAAGTATTGTGTGTGACAATTTTTAATACTTGTGTTACAAAATCCATTCACTTTTGGCTCGGACGTCTTGAATGGCCAAACTGAAATTTCTTTGAGTTATGGTACCTCTTTTACCTATAGTGTAAATGGGTTATGTCTCTTTTAACAGGACGCCTTCAATGAATCAAAGTTTTTCTTTGACGTTACTTACCATTCTCATATACGGCTTCTTTGGTCTCAAGAATAGCTGCCAGACCAATGTTGTCTTTGGTCATCACCCGGTTCAACATGTCATCAGAGCCCTCGGCATTCGCCATGGCAATCTGGTTGAACTCGATCAGGTGTTCTTTGATAAGTGAGAATCTACAAATGAAAGATGAAAAAAGTAAAAATAATGATCAGAACATATATACTCACAAACCCAACGCAACAATCTTTCCAATTTCAGACTGGGTATTCTAGCTAAAGGTAAAACCTATCAGATAAGGTGTTCTTCAAAACTTCCCAATTATTATTATAAAACTAGTCTAATTGTAACACAAAAGTAAATAATTATACGACAGCACTAAACTAAAGGTTTTTCCCCAGCTATTTGTCATTTTATTTAGACACACAATCCGTCATAAAATTAATGGTATGAACATATGTGTAGAACCAGAGATTAAATATACACATTTTCAAGTATTCAGTTCCTTTTTGACTGTATTTGAATCCAAAACTTACTTATTCATTCTAAAAAAGATTGCACAACCATCCACATGCTTGCGCTCTTGTTCCGACATGGTCCGTGCACGTGATTTGGGAGAAAATATGCCATCATAGCCATCAGCTTTAAGTTCTGGTAGAAACAAGTTGTAGAATTGATCGGTTTCCACCTCCTGAAGAAACAAATATCAAATTCATAAAAATTGTTAATCTGCCAAAAGGTATAAAGGATGCAAGTTCAATGTACCACTAACACACTTTATATTTGATTGACATCTGAGACGAGTTTTGTTTTGTTGTTTTGCATGGTTTTATTTCTAAAATCTGACTTGACACCCATGGCTTTAACTTTGTGAATTTTATAATGTTTTACAAAAAAAGAGAGGGAATTTTCAGGTTCATTTTTAAAAATTAAAGTTAATTTTTTTTTAAAGTAATACTATATATATACTTGCATTTTATTCAAAGTAATGAAATGTTATGAGTAAGGGAGTGGGTGTTTGTCCAGTGTTCTGTATAGTTTTAATTTTTAAAAATCTTTATCTAGTAATAAAAAAAGGAACTTTTTAGTCCAAAATTAGGAATAAAAAACGACAGACTTTTGGGAATGGTAGGGAATGGTGCCAATTATTGGAGTCTAGAAACATAGGCGATAAAACTCTGTTTTTATTTTTTTGTAGGGAGGGGGGTCTGGTTTCAACTGTAACCATTTTGTTAGTCATCATTTCCTCCATATGATTTTTGTTTTTAAAAGTGCTTCACATTAATTAGTCTCAAAAAATTAATTAGTACCGACATCGAGATAAGAAAAATACTTCAAAAATCATACATCAAGTATAGTAGATCGGTTGATATAAAAATGATGACAATTTTAATGTGCAAGCAATAAATCACATCTATCTTCATTAATTTTTAAAAATAGCAACCACAATATCCCAAAGTTATTTATGAAACATTCATATCTCAGCCGAATTCACATTTTTAATATTGCACAAATTGGCACAGTTAAAACCTTTAATTTTTTTTATACAGTACATAACATAATTAATATTTTCTTTTGTTCATGAAGTAAATAACATAATTAAGTTTTTCTTTTCTTCGTAAAGTAAATAACATTTGTAATTAAGATTTTCTTTTCTTCCAGCAATATCTCTGTTCCATGTTTGGCTGACATGACCAGTGTCTACTCAGTACTGTTGTTGGGATAAAAATCATGGCTAGCTTTGGGTGAGCAAAACATTTCGCCAAATTGTCTATTTAAAAAATTGCAGATTTTTTTTTTTTTTTTAAAGTCAATTATTACATTAAAATAAAATTTGTCAACTGCTTTCAAAATTTGCAACTGGCGAATTTGGCGAGTGCCAGAGTTAGCACTGTGAAGGAAGGAAGGAAGGAAATGTTTTATTTAACGATGCACTCAACACACTTTATTTATGGTTATATGGTGTCGGACATATGGTTACGGACCACAGAGATATTAGAGAGGAAACCCGCTGTTGCCACTTCATGGGGCACGCTTTTTCGATTAGCAGCATGGGATCTATTATATGCACCATCCCACGTACAGGAGAGTACATATCACAGCCTTTATGATACCAGATATGGAGCACTGGCTGGAACAATAAATAGCCCAATGGGCCCACCGAGGTGAATCGACCCTAGATCGATCATGTGAGCACTGTACCACTATATGTCTACAAACAGAGAGCAATTTTTGAATTACACTATTTGAGTTTTAATGGAAAATTCCACTTCAGTTCCCTTTTTGTAATTTAGCTACCAGCAACATTAACCCTGATAAACTGTAGGAACAAATCTATGAGAAAAAAATATCAAGCCCATGGGAATAAGTTAGTAATCTGAAAGAACATTTTGAAAAATGCTTTACGTCTTAAATGTAGGACAACCATTTCTAATGGCATCTTATACCTTTGACAACATAAACGTGGATTGTTTCATGAAAATGCATTACAACATGGTGGCAACTGTCCAGTGTTGGGATACTAATGCTATACTAATGCTACATTCATCAGCCGATCTGTCAGCTTGCTAAATGTTGGACACCGAGTGGACACTGTAAACAGATAAAACTGCTTGAAGAGTTAGCTTATCTCCAGCCTGTCAAGACACCGAGGTCACCACCTCTGACCCCGGCCACTAGGATTCAGGTGAAGATGTGTAAACAGTGATGTAAAACGATATGCAATTGTTATATTTTCAGAAATGCCAGGTATACTGATACCCCCCCCCCCCCCCAATGTGGACAATGTGACCCTGGGGTCTATTTCACTAAACATCTTAACAACTGCTACTAGTACAAATATAGTTGTTGGGTGGTAAATGCACAGTCATATCGACACTTAGTCACAGAAGAAACCCACTGCTACCCACTGCTACTCTTTTCAAATAACAGCAAGGCATCTTTATGTGCACTTCCCACAAACAGGATAGCATACACGGCAACCTTTGATGGATAAGTTATGGATCACTGGTTAGGACGGCATATAATCAAACGGGTCCACTGAGGAGGATAGAACCTAATGTACTTGGTGACACAGATTCGCTGAATGAAATCATTATTTGACCAAACAGCTATAACTGATTTGGTGATCGAAAAGTCCGATGGGTAGCAAATCCGGCTATGTTGTGCCGGTTATTCGGGGACAAGATTTTTATTAGTAAAAATCTCTTCTTTTTTTGTTCTTTTTTTTCATTTGAGCGGAACTCTCTATTTTGTGGGGGGGGGGAATCGTCCGATCCCCCTGATCCCCCCCGGCTACGGGCATGAGAGTTCATACAATTTATCACTAACCAAATTCCATGACTTTCCATGACTGTTTCAAGACCTTTTCAAGGATATTTTTTACAATCCTTGCTTAAAAGTATGTTTTTTTGTTGTTGTTTTTTTAAAGTGAATAACTAACTGTATTAAGCATATATGTAATCTGAGAGCATACAATGAAGCTTCCAGTTGACGTTTGGCCCATCCATGGATATCTGTATTATTTTTAATACATCCAGATCATTGTCATTAAAATCAGCCGTTTTAGGTAGCATGTTATCAGCTGCTGATCGTCTGAGAGAAATTCTGAGGTGAAATAGCGTGATGTCACCTGATTGGTTTGGGAAACCCCCCAAAATCTATAATGAATGTCCCATCTGCTTCATTTCTATGACTTCCCATGACCAACATCAAAATTCTATGACTTTCCAGGCCTAGAAAATGACATTTACAAATTCCATGACTTTCTCGATGATTTCCATGACCCATACGAACCCTGTGGGATGTGACCGTAAGAACCTACCAGCTTAAGGCTGGTGCTTTACCTGCTAGGCCAGAGAGCTTGGATTTTAGCTCTCAACTTTTAATGCTTAACATAAAGTTCACCCATTAAGATATACAGCAGATTACAGGATCAATTTCCTCTTCGGACAGATCACCACGACTAGCTTATGTGCTGTCCTATTTGTGGGAACTGCATGTAAAAGATCCCTTGCTGTAAACTGTAAAATATGTCTTTCATTTTTAACACCAAGAATACCAATTACTATGTGTCAGTCAGACACGTAACAGCTGATCACTGAACTTGTTCTGGTTTCCACCGGATACTTGGTAGATAAGACTGCATGTATCATGCATGTGAAGTGAGTCAATGTTGAAAATGACAGAACTGCTAATGAACACGAGTAATGTTCAGGCCACACCTTAATGGCTTGCACTCATATACTCAAAGATACTGTATTAATTGCTGTTATAATGCTTATTGTTTATGAGTGGAACTGCTCTTGTTCTTTGAAAATTGTCTTCTGGATTATTTTTAGGAGAGCTACAGATTGCATTCCTGTTATTTTCAAAATGGAGAGGCCTTATTTTGTCATAGGATTAAAAAAGAAGAAAAAGTAAATTTTCATAAAAATGGAGTAAGACTTCTGATAATGCTGGCTCAAATGAAAAATAACACATTGTGTCTTCCACGTATGTCATGTCTTTTCGCAGTGTTTTTATTTAACTCCTGAACTTTTACATTAATGTTAATTATCATTTCATTAAATTAATCTGACACCCAATAGTCCTTTTTTATGTGCTGGGAAATCGTTAAACATTCATTCCACATATGGAGTGGTATAATATTTAAATTATCCAACTTAAAAGCAAATATTTACCAGTTACAATCAATTTGTTGATTATAATAATAATTATAAATGACAAGTGACTTTTTGAATGAAAACATTTATAAAATAATGTTTTCCTTTACAAAAAATTACAGTACCTATTCAAGTCATATATCTTACATTTTCAGTGCAATCAAAGTATGTGATATTTTTCAGATCACATGCTTTAAGAATATGATAACTTTGCAAATTAGATGTAAATCAAATGAGGTCATGGCACTAGGTTTATTGGCATTTAAGCAAATGTACTAGGGTGATTGACGTATTCAGTCATCAAATATAAACATTTCAATAAAAAGTTTACACGGAGAGCTATGTAGCATTCAGAACAAATTTTAAGCACTTGTTTATTATAATGTAAGGACATCCAATATGACATCATTCAAATTTGATATCATTTCCATTAAAAAAGAGGCCGCGTAACATATTCTTATGTCATTTGAATATCTAGTAATGGCAGATTGGAATTAAAGTTGCGTGTACAGTTTACAAACAAATATTGTATTAAGCTAGAGATTATATGCTAAAGAGATTATTACCCCTGTGTGTTTCAGTATTGTCAATATCATATATTAGGAATAAAAATAATGTATTATGCTCGCCACAGGCTCACAATATACAAAGATACCAAAATAACCTATGGTAATAATCTATACATATATATCTATATATATTTGTGTATATATCTATCTATATTTATCTATCTATCTATATACATATATATCTATATATATTTGTGTATATATCTATCTATATTTATCTATCTATCTATATATGGATGACATGAAATTGGGACAGAGAAGCACAATACACTTGGGATAGGGTGCCGTACCCTTTTGTTGTAGGTTTAAAAAATTATTTTTTAACAAAACCTGAATCATTTTAAAATTTACTTTAGCCTGCTAAATTTTCCACATTTCAGTGTCAAAGGTGACACACTACTAGTGCCTGCGGCAATTAGCCTCAAACAAAGGTTCATCAGGCAATAAATCTCAGGTGAAGTGACAGCTGTTTGATTAGATCTGTTCCCGCAGTGGTCACAGGGGCTAGCGCATGAACTTGAATCAACTCGGTGGTGACCACGTTACGGCAGAATGCCGCAAGAAACAGACTGTACAATGGGACTGCTGGCCATTATTTCTACGAAAATGTCCATGCCACAAAATGAGATACTTCTAGACAGGTGTTTGTGCAGGAAATTGTGCAGAAGTGGGCACCGGTCTAGCCTATGAAAAGCAAAGTTGTTGTTTTTAGAAAGAATCAGGTTATGCTGTCCCAGAAAATACATTGAAGAAAAAGACAATTCCCCCCTTGAAGCTTTGGAGAGGAGGAGGGTGGGTTGAAAAAAAACACAAAAAAACCAGCAAGTTCAAATCATAATACTTAGATCTGCCTATAACAAGTTGACACCAAGGTTATCGCAATCAAAGATCAATCCATACCTGCAAGCTAATGATGTCTGCATTGTAGTTTCGGATTTCGTCCATGATTCCCTTCTTCCTGTACTCCCAGTTGAGGGCCCACGATGGACAATACCCGTATTGCTGTCTCGTGCAGTATTTATCACACAACACATTGTAACACATTACTGTAAAAATGGCTGGAAAAAAAGAAGAAGAAAAAAAAACCATGAAAGAATTAAAATATTTGGCTATCACTAAATCATCTCTAAACATCAAAAACATCATCTTCTTTAACTACAGGTTAGGACCCTTTCCTTTGGGTTCTTTGCTTACTGCTTCTTATTGCAAAAATATCATAACTTGTTTGGAAATACAATTCTATGAATTTTTATGAATCTTACATACACCATATTTACTCGTAACTGCTTCCTCTCTATATGACATTAAGTGTGGATATTAAACTGGTAGATACTATTTTGCTTCGCTTATTAAATTATTATTTTATTTCCTTTTCTTCCCTATTTCTCTTTTTTTTGCCTCTCAGATCAAAATCATTTCAGATAATTATGGGTGTACATATACATTAATAGGGTATGACTAGGTTTTGAATGTATATATGAAGTATTGGTATATGTGATATGAATG
>JAECMU010339210.1:28618-44860 GCA_016106625.1 Dracogyra subfuscus
AAAAAAAAAAAAAAAAAAAAAAAAAAAAAAAAAAAAAAAAAAACCCCAACAAAACATGACCTTCTAAACCATTTATTACCTTTATAAAATAGATGACCTTTTGTCTTACAAAGCAGTAGTTCTTAGAAATGTCAGTTTGGACATTTTATTTAATCATTATTTTTTTTAAATAATAATTCAAAATAAGGAATAAACAATTTACAATGCGTCAGTTTTTAGCAGTCAGCTGGGACAAAAGAAACAATATTTTTAAAGTGGACCAAGGTGTAAAGAAAATCCATCCTGCTGACAAGCAGTGTGTAATAAAATAAGCAGCATGAGAGATGGACAATGCATCAAAGGGTCAACAACAAGAGATAGGAGAGGAATAACAAGGGTTTCAATAGTAAACAACCTGACAAAAGTCATACATAAACAATTTGTGAAACAGTCACATTGGTGTGCTTACACTGGCACAAATTGTTTGTCTATCTAGCAGGGATTTAAAAAAACAAATTGTTTTTGTTTTGTTTAAGTTTATTTTCAGTTTATGGTTTCATGGTTACATTTTATAAATGAACTTAACTGACATACATGAACTTGCCAATTGACAAGATCTGTACTTAACAAAACATGTCATGTACGGTTAGCAACTACATGTATTGACCTAACATTTAAAAAAAAAGCCCCAAAACAACAACAAAACTTGTTTATTTAATTTCTGTTTGACATGTAGGTTATATTAGTGGATGGAGCACAGGTTAGGGAATCATAACATATTTTGCCATGCTTGTTGAAATGATTGGATACACCTGCCACACACTGCCTATTGTGTTCCTCTATCAAAAGTTACTTAACCAGTCGCGTTGCATACAATCAAGCACATATACATAAATACATTATCTTACTTAACCAGTCGCGTTGCATACAATCAAGCACATATACATAAATACATTATCACACAATCAGTCTACATTTTCAACCTTCACCTACAATGTCTTCTATCTTGGTTTTATATATTGAATATGAAGACAAACTGGAAGGGACTTTCAGAATGCTTGATAATCATAGTAATCATTCTGATACTTAAAACAGGTATTATTATCTGGGGCAGTTTTTGCAAATATCTAGAGATATTAATTTTTGATATATAATTTCAGAATTTTTATTAAATTAAACTTGATGTTTAACATTATTTCTAAGTGCTAGAGTTTGGCTTGAACATTGCTGAAACAGTATAGATTCTTTGGGACTGTCTCTACAAACTAATTGAGATTTCAAAACATTTTCATAACTTTATTAAATTTAAAAAAAAAAGGTGTAAAATTGTTTGACAGAGTTTTGATTGGGTAGTTCTAAAATCTGATGTAACAATTCTCCAACACAAAATATTTTTTTAAAATTAAAAAACAAAATGTAATTTATAACTGCACTAGTTAGTAGAAAAAAACAGATGCCTGCACTACCCAACCCCCCACCCCATCACAATTTAAATTCAGACTGAATATAAATTGACGTTCAAACACAATGACGGTTAATTATTACTACTGTCACTGAACGAGTTAATCTTTAATGACACCCCAAAGCAAATAATAAGCTGGCTGTTGAGTTTGAAGTAAAAGTTGAGAAAAAAATTGTTGTTGTTTTTTGGACAACATACAAATTCACTGTCCGAAGAAAGCTGTGCACAGCCTTCAGGGTGACAACAGGATTATAATCAAATAACATGGATATATTATTATTAAATACTTCTTTTATTTACATTATTTATCAACAATAAACAATTAAAGGTAACATATGATCATGTTTAGAATGCTTCCCATTTCCTATTTCAACAGACTGTTAAACAATTACGTGTACTTGCATTTATTTTTCACACCATTTCATACGGAGTCATTATTCACCTATCACATACTGATATATTTGTTTACAGTAACTGGAAAAGGTATTCATGTGGACATAGTTGTGTCTGATGCATCATTGCCCACACACCTAACATACCATACATTCCCTCAATATGCACTGAATCATTTAACCTGATAACTGTATACAGCTGTTGGCATACAGTTTGGTTTTTCATCGTTAAATACACTCCAGAAATACACACACAAACATTGTAGGATCAATGGCGTTTTAAATAGCATGATTTATAACACATTATTTTAGAGATGGATGAAAGTACTAGTATATGGATTGAAAGACACAGGCTTTTTGTTAAAGGTCTACACTTCAAAAACGTAATTCACCCATGTTTGGCATCTAATGTATACCTTTTACAATATATATGAAGTATCAATAAAATATATTTTTTTAATTTACCCATTTTTAATATATTCGCAATAAAGTGTAACATTTTCCCCCACCACTTAACAAAAAGCCTCTGGAAAGTGAAATTTGTATAAGAGTAGAAGGAAAAAAATAAATAAATTTAAAGCGAAAGGGTTTTAATTGTAAAAGTGGAACACTGAAAAATTGTTCTTGAAACAAGATGATATACCATATTACTCATACCAACAAAAAATATTATAAAAATACTTTTTAAAAATATTAATTTTTAACAGAATTAAAAATTAAGACCTCTCTCTCTCACACAATACCTGTAGAGTCCCTGCACTATGTTTTATAACTGTTAGTTAAAACTGTAGGCAGAGATAAACACTGAAATACTAAATGTTAAACTTCAATATTAGTTATTTTAAATTTAACAGAAATTAAATTGTTTTAAATATTTCTGTTAGAATACAGATTCACACTGTTTCAGTAACTCCCTGTACCAACTTTCAGAATGATCAAGTTAAAACTCTAGGAGTCAGGTTTCAAGATAAAGGTTGACCAATGGAAACTGGACAATATGGTATTCTAAAGAAGCTTCACTGATGAAATTTCAAGATCAAAACCTTTACAAATATTAAAAATACTATTTCAAAGAAGTTAAATGTTTTCTTCTACAAAATTATGTATATATACTCAGACATTGAATTTCACTGCGAAAATCACCAATGCTGCAGCAAAAGCAGTTACAAAATCAATTTGTGACAGCAGTTTTTATAATTTAGTTACAATAACTCACGCTAAATACACTGCAAGAGTCGGATATGTGTAACATTTATCTAGGTCAGGGAGTTCCCACTGCATGGGGGACTGTTCTTGTTTTTACACACAGAAAATCATCCTCATGAACATTTTTAGATTCGTTCCGTCATCCAATTTTATTTGAATGACAACTTTACCTTTAACTCACATTTCATCAAACTACTTCATGCCCATCTGTCTGCTTACATATACAGACCTTTGTTCATCACTTTTATTGGTTCAAAAACAAAATACAAACACATGTTCATTGAGCACATATCCATCAAATAGTATTATGATTTTTTTAAAGTTAACCCCCCCCCCCCCAAAACAAAAAAAAACACCCGACAAACCTCAAGAAATGAACATTTATATCATAATGCAGTATATATGTATACATGTGTTTTGACTGAGTAATGCGCCCACGTTAAATTAGTGAGAGGAAAATTCTAATCTAAAACTGATTCCTGTTCACTATGTGTATGCAATATGTCTGTGAGACACATGTCTCTCTTTAATCTGTACTAAACTGCATGACAAAGTAATTTGAATTTCAAGAGCTGTATACTATATTTTATACCAACATGTGCTTTCCTAGATCTTGTGTACCTGCCTGATGTGTCTAGATTATAAACAAAATATAAACAGATGCCCATCCCCTCATAAAAGAACTTAATTCATATAAAATACAGATGTTATAAACTTTCTTTGCATCTTATGAGCTATAAATCATCTATTTAATAAGCATCATGGTAATGTTATTAAACGGAAACAGGGTAATGGAAAATATTTCTCAAAACTGTATACTTTTACAAAACCTGACAGTCCACTGTTTCTTCTCGTGTGTTAACATAATATGCACTTCAGCTCAACAAACATAAACTTGTTGAGTCTTGGCAAATAAAAACAAGAGTGACATGTCTAGTCAACAAATGCAGTCAACATTTAAGAAGATGTATTGACGACTTGACTCCCGAAGGCTGCGTGTTATCACAAATCGGGATGCACTATGGCAAACAATGTTTTTGGGAGTCGGACCACTGCCTGCCTAAAACTGTCTCGGGTCTTGAGGAAAAGATTTAAATGCTTGAACTGGCTTACTAAAACAAACCAAGACTAAAACTGTCACTAAGAACATAAGACCATGCAAATACGGGAGAGTTGTTTTGTTTCTTTAACTTAAGCAGTGCTATTACTTTTGTTTTATGACATCTCTTGCATACTAGGCCTTTATATAATAATAATAATTAGGGTTTGAAATGGTCTGTTGGCAGGCTCCACATGCGACCAATATTCAGTTTGGGCGACTTAAATATTTAAAACATAATGGCGTTAGTCGCTCAAATAATATTATCTTCTTTAGGGCTATAACATATGAGCCACTATTAATATTTGTATTTCACATTCAAACCTTGCTCGTGGTTCACTTACCATAATTCGCCAACATGTATTATTATTTTTTAGGTCATCATATTTTTTATGAGTCTTGAGCCCTGATAATACTCTATGTTCCATTAATGTCCAAACTTTTTATTGTAAATTCATTGGGACTTTTAAAATATGACTAAATTAAAAAACATTCTGGCTTATCCATATTAACTACAGTGAAAGCTCTCAAAACCAGACCGTCTGTAAACTGGAATTCCCTCAAAATCGGACTCTTTATGGTCCCTTTTTAGTTGGATGTGCACCAAACTTTTGATAGAGAAGTTAACACCACAAGTCCTGTGATTGGATATAAATGTGAGTGTGTTGGTTGTTACAAAAAATTTAGTTTCATCTGTGCTAAAAATGTGTGCAGTTTTATTTGATGTAGTACCACCATGTCCAGCAGCCTTGTGCATGGAACATGTATGGGGACATGTATATAAAAAAAAAAGGTACTCAAATGTGCGAAACTAGGGGTATTGTAGAAACATCTGGTTATAACGAAAATTAGCAACGAAAGGTACCATTTTCTGCAGTTAATACTTTGGGGTAGGGATTATAGTACTGATATTTATGGGTCATAGTTTGGTGGATAGATTGCATGTAGTGTTTTTAAACACAAACGTTAACAATGGTCGCCTATGGGATTTGAATAGGTATAGTCCAACCTATAAAAGCCAGTACAGAATGTAACCTCTCTAAACCAGATACCTCTTTAAACCAAACAACTGTCTTGGTCCCTAAGGGTGTCCGGTTTAAAGGTGTTTCACTGTATATCTTTAAAGGTGCATTGTCTAATATTTCTGTTTAAAAGTTAAGTTTCTTGCTTGAAACAGTAATATCTTTACATGTAAAAGTTATTTATCAATGTTGGTCTAATACACATTTGTCAATTATTCTACAACATCAACCTTTTTTATATCTTATCTTGAGGCTATAATAAATGGTTATGTTTGTGATCATTCAGTTACATTATCCCTTATCCTGTTGATTCAACAGGATTATTACTACCAGGTATTACTACCAGGTATGACACCCACTGCCATAAACAATCTGGTGCACACTAAGTGGCTACATATAAAGATAAGATGGTAACAGATACACAATACATTCCCAGACAATATTCTCTGATTACAATTTAGTATTGGCAGATTTTGAAAGATGATAATTAGTTTTAATTTGATTGCCCAGGGTTAGGCCTGAGGGGTTAAATGAGATAAAGAAGTGTAATGTCTGTGTCATGTCCTGGATGGAGAAACCGGCCGAGGCCTGCCCCTGTGTCCAGGACAGGCGTGCCCTACAACAGCTTGTTCTGAATGTGCACATAATACCCTATGACATGACAATGTCTGTGTACAGATGAAGAAGTGTAATTGCTGGTGTCTAGGGTACAGATAAAGAAGTGTAATTGCTGGTGTCTGTGTACAGATAAAGAAGTGTAATTGCTGGTGTCTGTGTACAGATAAAGAAGTGTAATTGCTGCTGTCTAGGGTACAAATAAAGAAGTATAATTGCTGGTGTCTGTGTACAGATAAAGAAGTGTAATTGCTGGTGTCTGTGTACAGATGAAGAAGTGTAATTGCTGGTGTCTGTGTACAGATAAAGAAGTGTAATTGCTGGTGTCTGTGTGGATCTGAAATCTAACTATGAATTGCTATCAAACACAGCTTACCGGCTGATCTAGTTCTATCAGGTTGCCTGGTAGAGATCCACTGTCTCTGAGGAGGCTGTGAAGCATTGACTGAAAGAAAGAAACAAATGCTTTATTTAACGACACACTCAACAATTTTCATTTGTGGTTGTATGGCATAGGACTTATGTTTAAGGACTGAACAGACAAAGGAAAAACTGCATGCTGCCAAACCATGCACTACTCTTTTCAATGAGCAACACTAGATCTGTTATATGGACCATCGCACACTCAGGATAGTACATATCATAGAGTTGTGGAATACTGGCTGAAACAAGAAATAGCCTAATTGTGATGGAGATTGATCGATCATGAATGAAGACTAACACTTTACCAATGGGCTACAACCCGCTTAAATTGATTGAGAAAAACAACAACTTCAGAATACATAGAGGGTATTTCAAGTTATTATATGATTTTTAATGATTTACTCTCATTTCCAAGATAAACCCATCAGAAGTCTTTCATTCATGTTTTCTCCACTTCGACAAACCTATATTTTGAAATGAATTGTGGACGTTGGAGGTTTGAATCGTCATCTACTGATCACTGTGTCACTATTAAGTCCACACAAATATAAGGTGCCAGCTGGGGTGGGAGGGGAAGGAACATTCCTGACTTTGCTGCAATTTTTAAGATGTTATCGACTAATAGAGCCTTTTTGACGACTGTAATTACATATCAAATATACGTTTCTGGATAAAATATTAGTGGCTGAATATTAAACATGTTTCTTATCATTCTAATATTTGTACTAGGTTAAATTTCCTAAAATATTTTTTTTCGTACGTACAAATTTATTTGAAGACAAAATTCGGTTTGGGCATCTTACAAATAATGAGACTACCAGAAACACATTGAATATATAGACAATAATATTTTAAACAAGGAAATATATTTGATATGCAAGTTTAATCGTAGAAATATTTCATTAGTCGGAAACATCTTACAATTAATGCAGCAAACTCAGGAATGTCCCTTAAATAATAATAATAATAACCAGTCTATTTATACAGATGGCAGTATGGGTGTATACCATCTCGTTATAGGTCATCATGTTTAACCGCATGTACATGTATTTGTCAACGACATTCCAAAACCGCAGGCTGGCAAAGAACATCTCGTAAATGCATCTATTAATTGCACAATAAAACACAATATTGCGGTAGATGAATCTGCATGTTCCTTGGTTGACCGAGAGATGTGCAATAAAGCTGATGTACATGCTAATTTAAGACCTACAGCCAACCTAGCCCGCCATGGCCTTCCCACAAACTGACAGAGATGGCTGCAGCCAAAGCATGCATGGACACACACACAAAGAGATGTCCCAAGCAATTATCTTTGCCCACACATATTCAAACTCACATCTCTGGCCGCCTACAAATTACTACACCAATCACACTGCCCAGTGGACCTGAATGGTAGGAGATCCATACTCCAAACCACAACAGACGGCTGTGACCTGGATCAACGCCAAGTACCACGTTGATTAAGAATATAAGATCTGAGAAACAAGAGCTAGTGCTCTAAAACGTGGATTTCCCCAACACATAACACATGAATAACCATTACTCACAGATGCACATTATTAAACTTAATTAATTAATAGGGGTCTCTCTCTCTCTCTCTCCCTCTCTGTGTGTATGTGTGTGTGTACGCGCAATATATATATATATATATATATATATATATATATAGAGAGAGAGAGAGAGAGAGAGAGAGAGAGAGAGAGAGAGAGAGAGAGAGAGAGAGAGAGAGAGAGAGAGATAGAGATTATGCATGCAAAGAAATGAGGACTGAAAAGTGTTACTTGTAGCCACATTTAAATTATTCAAAATACAAGATTAATTAATCAATCACTTTACACAACCATGTTTCTGTCTAAAAACTTATTTTATTGGTCAATGTTCAAGAGCATATGCTCTAATTCCGTATGTACTCAAAATGATGGCCAGCATGATAAACTTACAGTATAATCAAATTTATCATCCGACTTACTTTTAGTTACCCTACACCACACATGGTATGCTGAAAAATGCTTCAAAAGACATCATGCGACAGGTAGTTGTGGCAATCAAGTAAAATAACAAACAGGGCCCAACCTGACCACATGACATGTAATCAACAACACACTGGTCAACACTTGGCATGTAATCAATTACACACCATCTTAAAAACAAAGTCTAATCATTCTATATTGAAAAAAAAAAGAAAAAAAAAAAAAGGGAAAAGGCAATGGAGGGACTCCTCTATATGCCTGGCAAAACTTGATTATTATTTTGCTATGCATGGTTGGTTTGGAGGGTATTACCAATACATTCAAATGTAATTTGCGAGCAACTGCAAATTATTTACTATTATTCTGCAAGTAAAGTGACACCTGGTCAAGAGAGAGGAAACTACCCCATGCTACTCCTACCAAAAAGCAGCATGAGATCTTTTTGTGTGCTTTTCCATAGACAATACAGCACATACCACAGCCTTTGATGTACCGTACCAGACAGAAAGTAATTTGCGGGTATGTAATAAAAACAACACGAATCCTAAGTGCCCCTACTAGGTGGTTATGGGTTTGAAGTCTTTTCAAACTGGACATTCATTTTATGTTCTTTGATAAATTTTAAAATATTTTAAACAGCAGTTTTCTAGCTATTAATCGTTGTAAAAAATTATAACAGTGTACCCATTAAATTGCTGATTGAGGGGTTTTGATCCTTTGATCTATCACATGTCAGTGATTGCTCTATCATGTATTGATCTATTTATTAACAAATACTGAATGATGACATTAACATTTTTGCTTTTTTTTTTAAATATATCTTTTTATGCACAGAAAATGTGTCTTATCAAATTTCAAATATTTCCACATGCACAGATTTAATTGAAACAGTTTCCTTTAGTACATGGTCAACTGTTCTAAAAATAGATCTAAACTCAAAGCACTGTATAGATCACCAAGCATAATTTTAGATGTCTTTGTTAGAGTTCTTTTATATGTGGACTAAAAGAAGTTTTTGTGTGTCAAGTTAAAATTATGCTAATAAAAGGCTTAATGCTTTGCACTGTGCTACATGGACAATGTGGAGAGAAAAAAGTACTGCTGTGAACCGTTTAGTGAAATTGAAGAATGATAGTCCTTTTATACTACGCGTTTAACACCGATACTTCATTCTTAACTTTCCGACATTCACACCTTCACAACAAATGAGTAAATAATGCATGAAGTATTCTACCTGACAACATGTGTGTACATGTTCAATGAACAAAATCACCATGTGACACACTATACAAGTCAACTGAATTGTTATTCTAAATAAATTTGGGTTAAAACGAGGTGTGTACTACAAAGGGCAAACTACTTCTTGACGTCCCCATAAAAGAAAAAGTCTGTTGGTGATCAGACATGCCAAATAAAAAATGTATCCATTAAACAAAGAGTTAAAGAAAATTACAGAACCCTAACTATGCTTTAACCAAACATGAATCCAGCTTAACCATGATTAAACTGAATACATTTCGGCAATAGTATCATAAAATATTCCCAACATATACTAAAATAGTTTTTGTAAACAAAGGGGATTTCCAACATATACTAGAATAATTTCTGAAAACAATGGATTTTCAACATATACTAAAAAAAAGATTCTGTACACACAAGGGCCAAAGCTGACTGTTAATCAAATGTTGATGTGGTCAGACAAATAAACAGAAATTGTCATTCGGTTGATTTTCATTATGATTATGCTTTGCATGTGACCCAAAAATGGGTAAATAGTAACCTGTATAACAATTAACACAAGGAATAATTTTTAAAATGCATATTTAAAACAAACATTTTAAAAGTATAACAGTAAACGTATTTCTAGTATTAAGTGAACTGTTAGATTTAATAAACAAATTGCAATAAATTGTTGTGACATCATTTTGGAACATGCCATGTGTACGGTATTTGACATTTACAAGGCTTCATCATGCTATATATGTTCAGTGATAGACTTGGCTGCATCTTCAATGCTAAGTCTGCCTTAGGATGGGATAGACAATGGCAGCCCATGCTGGGAACAATATTAAAAGTCCCATGATAAAAACCATTAACCACCAGGTTGTATATAAAACAGCCATAACCCAGCCTAGCTGCAGCTCACTCTGCAAATCTATTAGGTAACATTTTTTAAAGAGCTGCAAAAGACATGGCTTAAATATTCCAATAAAAATCTACAAGTATTAGTAGTTAATGCTTGTAATTTATAAAGTAAGGTCATTTAAGTTCAACAAATGTGGTACTTCCTGATGTTTTCAACAAAGTCCAATAGGTAAACTTAATAAAAAGTGATTTTGGCCACTGATGATCTAATTTCACGTGTCAGAAGTAATAAAATGCCGAAATAACTACAGTCTTAGTTACTGTAGTGTTGAACATGTTACCAACATATTTTATATTAAATAAGGGAACAATCATATTAAGTAAATTAGCCAAAATTAAATTGCGTGTCCTTTAAAATGTGGGGTTTTGTATTTAATTTTTAAACTGTCCTTACTGCTTATTAATGGAGAGAATGAATTGTTTTAACCCACTCAACACATTTTAATACTTATATAGTATCGGACATAATATGGTTAAGGATTATAGAGATTATCAAGGGAGGAAACCCACTGCCTCCACTCCATGGACTATTGTGTTTGATTAGCAACAATTCAGTTATCATCTGGGACCATTCCAAAGAGTGCATACCACAGTTAAGAATTAGTGGCTGGAATGAGAAAATATGCTTATGTGTGCTCTGTGGTTTACTGTAAATTAAATCAACATTCAATGTATCTGCTACAAAAGGTCAAAGGCCATAACTTGGTCAACAATGGGCACCCCACCTCCATTTAAAGTCCAACATGGCTAACTTTGTAATAAAGCTACACAAAATTTTAGCTCAATATATTGAGGCATTTTGACACCCCCCCTCCCCAATTTTTTTTTTTTTAAATAATAATAAATTCTTTTTAAAAAAAAATTGGGAAAAGTTAACATTGCCTTGTTATTTATATTTTTATCATTTTCGTACAAAAACAGGACATTTTTGTTATTTCCGAAACACTTTCTCTTTTAGATCAATCAAAATTGGCATTATTATTTTTAAAAAAACAAAAATATGGTGGGTTTTTTAGCTGGAACATTGCACAGGCTTATGTCAACTGCTATCAGTTCCGAAATTGCACTACATTCCATTGTGGTGTAGAATTAAGTTCAACTAGTTAAAATGATGCAACCATCCAAGGCATTGTGTGCTATTAATATTTTCTGACAAAACCTGTGAAAATAAGAGTAAAAATAAAGCATGTAGGAGAATTTCTCAAAATGTCAGCCACAAGGAAGTGTTGTCAAATGCTTCCTGGTGTGATATCTCCGTGACTTTTGCAGATCACACCAGCTTACGTTTCCATGACATTGACATAGATGATACCAGAAACTAAAGAGTGTACTGCTCATCATACAACTACGGATTTTTCACTTTGTTGATGTTACTAGGATTAGTGTCTTAATTCATTAACTACCCTCAGTGCTACAGTTGTTTACGTAGTAGTAGCTAGTAAAGTAATTACTTTTTCTTCTTCTTTTTTTTTGTTTATTTAATGACACCACTAGGACACACTGATTTATTAATCATTGGCTATTGGATGTCAAACATATTGTCAGAGAAGGAACCCACTACATTTTTTCCATTAGTAGCAAAGGATCTTTTATATGCAATATCCCACAGACGGGATAGTACATATCACAGCCTTTGATATATACCAGTCGTGGTAAACTTGCTGTAAGTTGCCGACCTTAGTTTGAACCAGTGAAAATAAGACACTAAATCTGGCTCAGTGAAAATACACACTAAGTCTGGTTAATCTACAAACCTGTAACAAATCTTGAAAAAGTTACCAAAGAGTGAAACAAGACATGTGACAATGTGTGACATTGAAATGGGGAAATACCCTTTAAATATAGCTAGAGGTCATCTCCATAACCATTACTTTTCAGAAGAACGTGCCTTGATAAAGAATTATGAAAAATGCATTCTGTGGCACAATAAACACCAGGATGACCAAAGAATAAAATATAAATGTATGCTTTTGATTTAATACAAAAACAACTCTAACAGTGGAAAATATGCCATATTGTTTAAATTAAAAAAATTATTTTGTTTAACGTCACCACTAGAGCACATTTATTTATTTATCATCAGCTACTGGATGTCAAATATTTGGTGATTATTTTTGTTTGTTTGTTTAACGACACACTCAAAACATTATAATTACGGTTATATCAGCGTTGGACATATGGTTATGTTGAGAAAAAACCCAGTGGCTAGCTGACGGGGATCGATCCTAGACCGACCGCACATCAGGCGGGCACTGTACCACTGGGCTATACTGCCCGCTACTTGGAGAAGAAACCTGCTACATTTTCCCATTAGTAGCAAGGTATTTCTTTTATGTGTCGTCCTACAGGATAGCACATACCACAACTTTTGATATATCAGCTGTAGTGCACCGACTGAAATGAGAACTAAACTAATGGGTTGACCATCGGGGATCAATGACTTGTTCGTGTAGAAATGCAACTACATAGATGTTGTCAAAACAATCAAACCATCAAAATAGATGACATTTTATAAGAAGCAGACCTGGCCCCAAGGGAAAAGTACACATCAGAAAGTTCATTAGATTTATGCTCTCTCTCTCTCCAAACACCTACACACTTTCTATCACACGCTATTCCATCTGATGCAGACCAGATATACAATATCTCTAAAGGGAAATGCATCAAATAACCGTCCATACATGTAGTGCATATTATTAATTCTGCAAATAAGTGGATTACAAACACGGACCAAAAAAAAGGATGAACAGACTTGTATCAAACAACCGACTGTAACATTTTGGAATGCCAATGGCACCAATAAACGAACAGTAGTGTGCAATTAATTAGATATTTTTTATCAGACACAATTGTGCACTCTTGATGTTGTAGTTGTGAAATTCATGTAACAAAAATTAAATAATTGAAAAGGGTTGTTTGGTTTGTTTTTCTTTCATGATACACAAATCACCTGTATTTAATTCAACTTCATAAGTATAAATATTCAATGTTCAGTTCTGAATAGGATGTACTTCGTTTGTACAGCTGATACTGTTTAGCAAAATCAGAAAACATTTTGTTTTCAAAATCTTGAAACATGTTGTATACCCTCAGGATAATTTGGAATGTTTTCATATTATTTTTAAATCTGTGGCATGATTCTGCAAGTAAGGTTTTGATTGGTGGACATGAGCTTTAACTGGCTTCTGTTAGACGCACATGTAATGGTGGAGTTAATTTTAATTAAGATTGTATGCATCTGCTATTTGTTAGTTATATGTATTCGTATATTAATATTTTATGTTGTCTACTGATACTACTATTTAATATGACCTGGGGGCCTGTGCAGAATTTAATAAACTATTATTAATATTAAGATTATGAACAGCACTTCAATAAAATTACAACAGGTGCAGACCAATTTCTATAAAATCAAAATGGCAGCCACAATATACTTTTTTGTTCTGAAAACGATTTTTGTGGTAGTATGCTAAATATAAATGCAGAAGATGTTAATACTTGTAAACAACCTGTAAAGCTGAATGACGGTGAATAGAAGTACTGCGAAGGGTAAAATGAAAAAAGTTGCAAGGCTTTGTCAAGTGGCATTTGTCATTCAGCTGGCAGGACAAGTCTATATCTTATAGTTAGAGGCTGTTTTTAAGCATTAAAACATATTTTTCACAATTAGAGACATGTTTAATCATCAGAATCAGACATTTTATCCCATTTCATACATTCAAAATGTTTTTGCTCATCCCGGTGTTTCTTAAAAAAAAAAAGTTTGTTCTGTTTCACGACGCCACTAGAGCAAATAGATCTTATCATCGGCTATTGGACGTCAAACAAGTGGTTATGCCGACATTTATTTTTAGAAGAAACCCACTGACAACACAGGCTACTGTTTTATGACAGGCAGTAAGGGATACTTTATTTGCGCTTCCCACTGGCAGGATAGCACAAACCATGGCCTTTGTTGAACCAGTTATGGATCACTGGTCGGTGCAAGTGATTTACACCTTCCCATTGAGCCTTGTGGATTAAAAATCCCATGCCTTGACTGGGATCCAAACCCAATACCTACCAGCATGTAGACTGATGCATGGCCTAACCACGATGCCACCAAGGCCGCCTGGTGTTTTTAATGCCAGGAAATACTTTTCTCATATTTAAAAAAATGCATGTACCTCCAATGATTAAGGAGATGTCAATTTTCTTGGGTTGAAACTAGGATCTGCGACTTTAAAGAAATAACCAGTTGCTTTATTTATCTTGCAATCCACCAAATACTAAGTCACATTTTATTGTGCCAATTCATTAATACTCAAATCTTTTCAAATACAAACTGAGCTGGTCAACTACTTGAACTAACATCCAGAAGTGAAACTGAAGCAAACAAATGCCATAACACTGTTTTGTCAAAATCACAAAAGACATGTTTACAACGTGACATCAAAACTGACAGACAAAACCACAACAAACAAAAAAACCCAAGTGTTTTTTTGTTTTTTTATATATATCTGAAATAAATTAAATATCAAAACAAAACTGCTTCTAAATTTTATTTACTTGATACTAAATACAGGTTTTTGTATTTTAAATACACTGTATTGTTGCCACAGTATTGGAAATGGCATAAATGTGTACATGCACCATTTGTTCCCTTATAAAAGTATACTACAATTTCAAAGTATTGTGTGCACTGCAAATTAATTATTCTTTGGGTTCCAATTAATCTTGGATATCTAGCAATGACATCAAGCCAGTGACCCATATTTGACAATTAGGCCAACACAAAAACCAGTCAGTACACATTCCACACCAAACCAAACAGGGAAACTGGGTTTTCCTGACAGAATGTGCAAGAGAATGTAACTGTCCTCATTTGCCTAGGCAGCAATATTTTCCACAGCATGCCATACAGCTGGCACTCCCAGCTGAAGACTGACAACATTACAATTTCCGGTCCCATCTATTATAGGTTGCACTGTATAAAACACAATCTCACAGGTGACAATGTTAACATGCATAGCTAAATATACTATAGCCAAACCGTAATATTTTTAGCCCAGTGAGGGCCCGCCAAAAGTGTCCTACTTTCAAAACTCTTGGTTTATTTTTAACTTGGAAAAGCCAATGTAGTGAAACAAATTCAGACTGGCGTCTTATATGCACCAAACGTAATGGGATTTTCTGTTCTATATGCTTAAATAATAAAAATATTCCAGAGATTGCCGCTTTAAAAAATTATAATCAATAGATCCACCAGTCTTCTACTACAGCCGGTAGTGTTGTTATTTTCTGGATGAAATAAAGCTATTTCTTCAAGTTATTATTCACCCATACATTCAGGTATTTTCTTTTTGTACGTTCGTCTCCTGGAGCCCTATCGGGTACACAAAATGAGACTCTTCCTCTCCGATAACAAATACAATGATGGTCGTCGTAGTCAACCATGAAATGGGCCCACGATTCATGACCAGGATGCTTGCTGATAACATTTAAACTAAAATGTATCATTCAAAACATATCTTGTTTCAAAGTCTTACCATAAAAATGAATTGTTGCAAGGGCTTTCTCTATGTTTTATTCTGTCAGTATTTGTCAATAGGTTCAGTTTCACTGTGACATTTAGATAGACTTTAGTTTATTTTTTTATTTAAGTTTTATTTAACGACACACTGATTTATTAATCATTGGCTACTGGATGTCAAACATTTGGTAATTTTGACACGTAGTGATCAGAGGAAACCTGCTACATTTTTCTTTCATATGCACTTTCGCTACAGATAGGAAAGCGCATACCACACTGCCTTTGACCAGTTGTGTACACTGGTTGGAACAAGAAAAAAAGCAATCAGTTGAATGAATCCACAAAGGTGATCAGATCCTGCGACGCAAGCACCACAAGCGAGCACTCAACTGACCGACCGGTTTCATATATATA
>JAECMU010339210.1:44911-54911 GCA_016106625.1 Dracogyra subfuscus
CAAAGGATATTGGGTTTTTTAATAGAAAAAACTTTGTTTCGTAACATGTCCTTTGATTATGGGAACCCATGGGAAACGGCTTTTTAGTAATCATGGTAATGGTGGATGACATTACATGATTATTGGTAATGGACTTTCAGTTTCATGCTTTTGTCAATATGCAAGGCTTCTAGAATTTTATAAAAATCCACTAGCCATGGGATCAGTGATTTTTAAAATGTACTAGCCATGATTAAAAATTTACTAGACCTACTTTAAACAATTACAATTTTACTAATAGTAATAATCGGACATGTCACCTAAAGAGAGAGATTGAGCTTAAAAACCATCAGTTTGGGGTAAAAAGAGAGGGCAAGATACTCATATTTACAAAATATGTAAATGCAGCATTTGACAAAGTGTTTTTCCCACGGGCTAGTTATACTAATTATTTACTAGCCCAACACTGAATATCACTAGCCATGGGAGTGGGGTTACCATAATCTAGAAGCTCTGCAATATACTACAGACAATCTACACAAAATGATCATTACTGTAAAATCTGGTGGTTAGATGTGATGGGTTGCAGGATCTATCTTCAGTAGATCCAATGGGGTTTACTTGAACACAATTACACTTTCCCAAATAACAGCCCTCCCCTCTTCAAGAATCCGGTATCTAAAGTTATACACCCAGAAAGATTCTGGGATCTACTAAAATGTACCCAAAGGTAGTTATGAAAACTCAGAATGTATCACACATTTAACCAGAATACATGTATATGTACCCATCAATTCACAAATGAAATCACAAAGTTCACATGCTTCAACGATTCTGTGATGAACTAAAATGTGTTAAGTAAACACCTGCACCCATGACAGGTGTGCACAACAACAGCTTGCTGTGAATGTGCATGTTAAGCTGCCGGTTAACCTGACCTGAACAGCAGACCCATCAATTCACCAGTGAAATCACAAAGTTCACATGCTTCAAAGTCAAAATAGACTCATTCAAGTCATTGATAAACTGCCCTTCAAAGAATTGGATAAAATGGCCCTAAAGAGGTCAGGGCTTAACATAAGAGAGGTCGCCTTGCAACTAGGTTACATCATTTCATTTCATCTTATTTCCATGCTTATATCCAATTAAGGTTCAAGCATGCTGTCCTGGGCACACACCTCAGCTATCTGGGTGGTCTGTCCAGGACAGTGGGTTAGTTGTTAGTGGTTAGTGAGAAGGAAGGTGGTGTAGTGGTCTTACCCACTGAGTAGGTAAATCTCCCTCTGGGTGAAAGCCGATACCAGGCTGCGAACCCAGTACCTACAAGCCTCATGTCCGAATATGGCTTAACCACAACACCACATAAAACGTTAGGTAAAAAATTAACAGTACATTTACAAATGTGGCTGAGTAATTTCTGAAAGGAAAAACCAACTAAATTCTTTCTATGAAGAATAAAACAAATGACACATGTGTACGGTAAACAAGTAATTCAACCAAATTAATCTGAATATAACAGTTTACTTTCTGTCATGTTAGCTTGGAAACTTATTACACATGTACACATGGTCAGATGTCTCCACTTCTTGTTCTTCACTTCTTGCTAAGTGTTTACTAATATGGTAAGATAGAACCAATGCCAGTTTACCAACTTTACCAACTAATGTTGAGAGCTGACTAAAGGACTTTTGACATATTGGGTGTTTGGGGTGGGGTGGCAAAGATGTGTAACATTTATGAAACACTGGGTTGAGTTTGTGAGCGGCGAGTTGATTAACATATAAACATGTAAAATGTGTATTTGGCATCAACTGCCATTAACCACAGTGGAAGTAATGCAGTATTTATTAACTACCATACAAAATGAATAACATTCATTGTTCCCTTCCCATAAATACTGTATATATCATTATATGTAATAAATTATTCCCTTTGCCAATCCTCTTACTGCTATAAATTTGACCTAAGCTTCAGCCCACATGCACATGAAGTTGAAGGTTATATGCTCGGTAACCCCCTCCATTCTATCAATATAAAGAGGGATCCTTTACCCTAACCCTAGAATATCCACCAATTGTAAAAAGGGACCCAAACCTTAAAGCTATTGCTAATATATATTTTTCTGTGCATATTAGAATGACCAGAAAAACACTGGATATATAGATACTGATATTCTGAAGAACCAAATCCATTTAATATGTAATTATATTTGTTAAAAACGCTTTACAACATGTTATAAGATGGTAGAAAACTCACTCTCACTCACACTCACACTCACACTCACACTCTCACACTCACACTCACACTCACACTCACACTCACACTCACACTCACACACACTCTCACACTCTCTCTCACTCTCTCACACTCACACTCACTCTCACACTCTCACACTCTCACACTCTCTCACACTCTCTCACACTCACTCTCACTCTCACTCTCACTCTCTCTCTCTCACTGTCACTCTCTCTCTCTCTCTCTCTCTCTCTCTCTCTCTCTCTCTCTCTCTCTCTCTCACTGTCACTCTCACTCTCACTAACAATAAACAACTAATCCACTGTCTTTGACAGACAGCCCAGACAGCTGAGTTGTGTGTCCAGGACAGCGTGCTTGAACCTTAACTGGATATAAGCACAGAAATAAGTTGAATGAAAAATTAACCACGAGACCAGTGCAGCCTGTCTGACAAAGCACACCGTACTTATAGTCCGTTCCACAGTGAACGCCTTTTTTCATACTATCGAATTTACCACAAGTTATTTAATTTTGAGCTGATTATTTTTGTGTGTGTTTTTTCCCCAAAACTTTTACATTTCGTCTTACATCAAACCATACTGAAACTATGTAAAAAAAAAAAACATTTTGTAGGAGGACTATAAAACCACAAGACCAACTTGGCCATTATAGAACGGTCTGTAGCTGCTATTACAGTCTGTAACTGTTATTACCGTAGTCGATCACATAAAAGTAATGAGAGCCAGGCAGACTAATCACATATTATTGATCTCAAATTGACAGTTCATAATCGTGTCTCAACCACTATATTTGTCTCCACTTGAAAATAATAAATGCAATCAGTACGAAGCATGCATATTATCCATTTCTGTCTTATTCTACTGATTTGCAAGTAGTAATGCATTTTATTGACTGTACGTCTCGGACTGCACTTTTTCTATAGACTTAATTATGTTATGAATTTTATAAAAAAATGCATAAATGTGCATGTATATAGATTTTAAGAGTTGCTGTGGTACATAAATTTCATATTGGTATACTAGCAGAGTATAATTGGGGTGGGGGTGTATAGAACTAAATATCATTACTCTGAAAATAATGAACAGGTATGTTGTAGTACAAGTACTAATTTGTCAGATATGTACCAAATACTAGTATTGAGATGATGAGTACAAGTTTCCTGATTGAATATTACCTAGAAAATACAAAGTTACTTCCTTCTAGTTCCATGGTGTTTGTTTGGTTCACAGATAATATATATGTATAAAAATTAAATACTACTAGAAATGTATAAAATATTTAAATTATTTTATGTAATAAACAATTTTTACATACAAAAACCCCACCCGTAAGCTGTATTCTAACCAGATGCATACAACGCGAGTGATGTGATTTAATATTTGTATCCTAACTAGATGCGACCATTCGTCTCCATTTAGAAATTGTTATCGACAGTTGAAGCCAGCAAGTAAAACTTGTTTGATTTGTTAACATTTTTTTATCGCTGATATCACATGAGAAAATAGAAAAAATTCCTATCTGTATTCTGTTGCATGCTCGACTTTGTCAATCTGTCGCACTGTTCACATGCAGTTAGAATGCATCAATTGAAATCAATGATTTATAAAAAAAAGAATTTATTGCATAGCTCATGTTGGATTACAATACAGCTTTACATCTCCAACCTGTTAAGGATTAAGTAATAGAATTGCTCAAAGCACAAAATGTACAATTTAACCACTTCATTGCTAATGATTTTGATCAGCTGTACTAATTTCAATTTAAAAAACTCATCCATTTATGTATCTGAAAGGTGAAGGATTTGAACTGCTTTCAGAAAGAAAACAAAACGGCGTAAAGGGAAGTAACTCACTGAACTAACTGTAGTTATTTTGAAATGCAGGAATGAAAGAAAGTTATGTGGGGTCATAATCAAAGTACTGGGTATTACTAAGTTAAATTTTCCTTTTCTTTGCTTATAGCCGATGAATAAACAGTGTACTGGGATGTCGCTAACTGAATGTTCCTTTCCTTTTGAATAAACAATGTGCTTGGGTTATTGTCAGGCCTTAATAACATAAATCAGAGATATTTATTCCCACTTGCCCGAGGATAAAGGCCTGACTCTATTTCTTTGTTTTAAAGAAACACAAAACAAAAAACAGTTCTGGTCTTTAGATATATGATCCTCGATGTTTGATACTTCCAATATCCTGAAAATATAAAAATAAAATTGTGCCTGTCACCCACATTAATAACAATTTGGATGAAAATCTATTTGTAACATTTAATTTGTTATGGCTTTAAGTGAATATACCTTTTATTTTCTCATAGCTGTTGAATAAACAATATGCTATAGTGCTAAGCCTTCCTTTCCTTTACTTGAGCTTTTTATTTTAATAATACAGTGAAATCCCTCTAAAACAGGACACCCAAGGGACCATTGACAACGTCGGGTTTTAAGCGATGTCTGGTTTAGAGAGATTCTGTTCTTATGTCTGTACTAATATATAAATATTTTTTAAAAAGACCATGAAAACTGTCCGGTTTTGAGGGAATTCCTGTTTACCGAGGGTCTAGTTTTGAGGGATTTCACTGTATATATGTTAATTTATTTTCAGCACCATCAGTGAACCAGGTGTTCACCTTGGACTTTGAAGTGAAGCCATTGTATGTGGACGCTGATTATTCCCTCAATCTCAGTCTGCAGCCCGTGGAAATAGTCTACGATGAGGTGGGCAGCCATTGTACAAACATTATTAAAAACATTCTTTATAGGGGAAAAAGGAAAAATTCAGAAAGTGCCCTTGAAGCCATGCTATATATTACATGCCATTTATGTGTGCCTAATCGCAAGAGTTGCAAATACTGTGGTTTATATTGGACATAATGACCACTATGTTAATTTTTGTGATATCTGTTTTTCAAATCATGCAATGAATGATTTCATGACATTGCGTGTGTGAAAACCTATGTTTAGACACTTTATTTGCATCTGTACTATGTCTGGTTGCAAAGATATGATAAAAACTAGATAATGGTGGCCATTTTGGATGCCATCTTGGATTCCCAAGTTAGTATATTATTTACATCACTTTTCTGGACCATTCTTGAAATTTTCAGCTTGTTACCAATTTGTTCCAGGTTTGGGTTATTTCAAGCTATTACTCCTGGCCTGTGTTGTCCACTTTTTATTATGATTTTTTTTTTTCCACCTGCATGTTTAATAATATTTCAGAGAACAAAATTTTAAAATGTTAATTAACTGAAAATAGGTTCATTTGATTTTTATCTAGGTAACCGATTGTTCAGTTTCTTGAATTTTATTTTCATAACAAAATCTTAAATTGAATATAGTTAACTTTTGAAATTTGCAAATTTTAATTTCAGAACATATAGTGGTTCATCACTTAAACGATTGGCAATTAGCATTATTTATAAGTTGTGTACAACAAACAGAATGATGGTTCACATATCAAATTATACCCTGTATTATTATTAGTTTTAATAGCATCATTATATATAGACATTCTTTAGTAACTGCTTGTTTTATTTTTATTTTTAATAGCATCATTGCTTACAATTTTTTTTTTTACATACAGGTATTATTAATTAATTAAGTTTTAAAGGCATCGATGCTTACAATATTTCTTTTTCTTTTTTACTATCTGTTTATCATATCACTAATTTTAATAAGTTTTATATCTAAATGTTAAAGCTTTGTGGTTATTTTAGAGCCATTAGTGTAAATGTTGTGGTGCAATCAAATTCAAGCCTTTTGAGTCCCATGATTTGAATTTTCTAGCCCATACTGATGTGCCATCTTGTTTTTTTATTTTATTATTTTTTTAAATATTGTACCCTTTCTTTTTCACACTTTAATTTAGACCTTCTTTTGACATGTAAGTCCCACTCCTGGTCTTCTCTTCCCAACTATGATAGATGCTTGTTTCTTGTGGGTAATCATCAAAGCGGGCAGCATAGCCCAGTGGTACAATGCCCGCCTGATGCGTGGTCGGTCTAGGATCGATCCCCGTCAGCTAACCACTGGGGTTTTTTCTCGACATAACCATATGTCCGATGCCGATATAACCGTAATAATAATGTGTTGAGTGCGTCGTTAAAAAAAAGAAAAAAGAAAAAAAGTAATCATCAAAATTGTTTTTATTATTTTGCAGCATTCCCTGTCGGAAGTGTCAGCATTCTTTCAAGTTCCTCATGGAAGTATTGACATGAAATCTGCTGCCATGGAAACCTTGCAAGGAGTAGCCACCTACAGTCGTGCCGGACTGCAGTACGCTATTGACAAACACAAGGTACATGTATGTCTTACATCTTGGGCTAAAATTCCCCTGCATCCAGTGGTAGATCCAAAATATCTATTTAGTGGGGTCCCTAGTGACATGAGGTGGAATGCCAAGGTAACTTTGAGGTAGGTTTGGAAAGGGTTGTAATTTTTTTTTAAATTGATACATAATACAATTATAACTATAGCAAAAGTTGAGGGGGGCTTGGAACTCTCCTTCCCCTTACATCCGCCTCTGGTATCAGACATAGAAATAAGAATAGTGTCTGATAACTCATGTATGGGTTTCCACAAAATATTGGCATGGTAGCCTATGGGTTAAGATACATTAAAGTTTCATTAATCTACAAACCTGTATCACATTTGGATAAAGTTATCATGGAATTAAAACAGGGAAAGACCCTTAACAAGTCGACTACAGCTCGTTTGTCTCCATAACTGTTACTTCTCAGAGGTTTGAGCATTTGTAGATATATTTTTAAAAATAATTTAGTGATACATTGTATTACAAACACCAGAGTGACCAGAAACTCTTCAGATATACAGAAATGGATAATCTAAATATCTTAATGCCTGTTCATTTGTGGCTTATTTAAGATGGCATTCACTTGACTGCTTGACCAATGTTAGAAGAATCTAATGTGAACAGAGAACAAAGGTGCTTTAACCTGAATTCGGTCTCCAAGATAAAAACAGAAGTTTGAGCATCATCAATATTGTACTACTCCACTGAGGCTTGTTAAAGGAACTAGTCTGTAGCCATTAACACTGATAATGAATTATTCAACACACATGTATAATGCCTAGGGAATAAAGCTTGTATAAAACAAATTGAAATATAAAGTTTTTATGTTGGTAAATGCATTTGGGATTCTGTTTGATGTATTTTGTTTGGCAGTTTTAAGAAGAAGAAAATTGATACATCAAAGGAAATTACTGCAAGCAGAAATTTATACTGAGCTATTTACTACAAACATTATATAATAAGAAATGTATTCATTATGAAGATTTTCATATTCTAAACCCAAAAATACAATTCTTTTTAAAAAACAAAACAAAAGTATCTTGTAATTTTAATAATTACAAAAGTCTTTATGGACTAAAAAAACCCAAAAGCCCCTCAAAATAGTCCCTTTAATTGTATTAATTCTATGCACAACCAATATTGTACTTATCCATTGAGATGTATTAATTGTACCAATTTACATGTTAAAAATATAGTTAATACCACTTAAAGGTGCTTGCTCTGTTTCATTCCAGACTGTTCATGTTGCTATTAACATGCGGTCTCCATACATTGTCGTGCCAGAATTTGGAACTCTGCACAGGTGAGTTATAACATATAGTCTTTGAAAAATTCTAGGGTTTATCTGGTTTCTTTTCAAAAATGTTTTTTATTTAAAGGGACATTCCTGAGTTTGCTACACATTTTAAAATGTTATTGACTAATAAAGACTTTTTAATGATTGTAATTACATATCAAATATATTTTTCTTCATAAAATAGTAGTGGCTGTATATTAAACATATTTCTGATCATTGTAATATTTGTACTAGGTTAAATTTCATTTTATTTCCAAAATTATTTTTGTTTTATTTGAAGACAAAATCCAGTTTAGGCTTCTTACAAATATTAAGATGACCAGAAACACATTTAATATACAGACACTGATATTCTAAACAACAAAATATATATAATGTGCAAGTTTAATCGTGGTAATATTTTTTTAGTCGGAAACATCTAACAATGCAGCAAACTCAGGAATGTCCTTTTAAATGCTTTTTTAAAATTAATTTGTCTAACTGTATTAAGGTATCTGTGCCCACCTACTTCCAAGAATTTAGTTTTTCATAAATAAGAAGACTAAGTATTCCATAACATTGATACAGAATATCTCTAAAAATTAAACTGAAGATTTAGTATGGTACATGTAGGTTATTTTCAGATGAAAATTGTTTAGTTTCTGTCACAGACTTTAATTTAATATTGATTTTTCACAGATATATACCAAACTTTAATGTTATTTAAGTATAATAATAATTGATTTTTAAATTTCATAATAAACTGTTTTACAACACATATTTTCCATTTAATATAATTATCATTGTGATAAATACTTTTGTTCATGGTATTCCAGGGGAGGTAATGTGTTGGTAGCAGATTTTGGGACATTACGGGTAGACAGTGAGCTGCAGCCAAAGGATGTTTCCCTTGAGGTAATGCTTTTAAAGAAATAATTACATGAACAGTTGGCCTATGAAAATATTACTTCAAAATATAATGGTTTTTAATTAAAAGTACTTTATTCAAGCATAAACATGGTATCCACATCCTAACAATACTAGTTGTTCATTTTAAACTGACTTTAGTCATTTAAAATGTTATATAAAAAAGTTATTGTACCTTAGGTTAGCTGACGAGTAATGTATGTTGTTATATAAAATCACAGAGAATATTAATATATGAAGTTTCATAGCAAAATTCGATAAATGCCACTATACACACCCAATCTTAAAATGTTTTATTCCAAACCACCATAAACACTACGCCAGTTTTTCTGCAATCTGCGATATATTCTCAGACAATTGTATCACGATTTGCTAAAAACTTAACTTGTGTTCGCACAATGATTTTTAATATGGCGTTTATCGCATTTTGTGATGAAACTCTTCATATATTTAACACATCTTTATTTATTTATTTTGACTTGAATCATTTGGGGCCAAGTTTACAAAACCTGTTTATGTCTTACACACATGTAACATTTACACTGTTTAAACACCTACGTTGTATAAAACATTTCAGTTAACACATCAGTAAATATTTATCAAAATTATAGATATATTTTCATTTTTTAAATTTGTCTCAATAACTGTTTTAATTTGTAGGATGCGACAATGTCGGAAATTGAGTCTCGGTTATATGATCAGTTCAACATCAAACTGAGCGAGGTGAAAATCTTACTTGCGGACTCGGGTAATTCACTAGGTGTTTTTATTTTTAACACAGAAAAGACGATGCTGAGCTGGGCCTTTATTTTAAATCTGACACCCAGTAGCCAGTGTGTATTTTTGTCCTTAGTGTGTCATGAAACATTCATTCATTATTCATTCGTTCATTTCTTCATTGATTCATTCATTATTCATTAGTTTGTTCATTTCTTCATTCATTCTTTCTTTCATTCATTCATTCATACATTCATTCATTCATTCATTCATTCACTCACTCACTCACTCACTCACTCACTCACTCACTCACTCACTCACTCACTCATTCACTTACTCATTCATTCATTCATTCATTCATTCATTCATTCATTCATTCATTCACTCATTCACTCATTCATTCATTTTAAAAAGTATTTTTAATTACCGTTAGTTATTTTACGATAGGTACCTAGGGCCAGTACTAAGTTAAACTACCGTATATTGCCGTGTATTAGCCGACTTTTGAAGACTAGAAACACCTTCCAAAAGAAGG
>JAECMU010339284.1:0-19249 GCA_016106625.1 Dracogyra subfuscus
ACTCCTTATATGATCCTAATGTTTGGTCCGTAACACGTGTCATTGATCAGCCCCCTCCTACACCACCTTACACTCCATATATGATCCTAATGTTTGGTCTGTAACATGTGTCATTGATCAGCCCCCTCCCGCACCTCCTTCCACTCCATATATGATCCTAATGTTTGGTCTGTAGCATTTAATATCCTGTCTTGTGTTGCCCACCAAAGAATCTTTTGTCACTGAATGTTCTGTGTTAAATATACAAAATCATTATCATAACATTGTGTAGACAGAAAGAAGCCCACTTTTCACATGTTATTCATTTTGTGTAGTAACATGGATCTGTTACCTGCATTGTTCACCATCAAGACATTCTATAGCCTGTAAAATGTGATTCAGTGTACATTAGTTTCAAAATAATGCTTCAGTTAGGCTATTTCTACAAATTCTGCATTTTGCTAACGTGATAAGGTAATTTATTTTCTTATATCCATCTGAGTTGCAAGGACTTTAATGATTACACTTCTATCAATTTACTTCAAAGGATATTTTATGCACTTCATAATGCCATTTGTTGCTAATATCTCCAAGTATTGAAACAACCAAACAAAGCTCTCTTCAGTAACACCATGGATAATTAGTACCTCCAACTTAATATAGTTTAGGCTGTAGTTTTTAATTCACACATACTGATTTTACTTTACTTGATATTTTTTGTTAATGTTTTTAAGATTTGAAAAATGTCTTAATATGTTGTATTTTTTCTTTTTCAGAATATGTGAAGGAAAAAAAAACAAAGATGGTAAAAGATTTTATTTTATGTATACATCCACCATTATTATTCGCCATTTTTAATAAAAAGGAAGTAAATATGTACATTTATGAATTTCATAACTCTTGTATTTATTGATTAAACCAATATACAGTTTTAAACTGATTTACTTATCAATTGCTTAATTGCCTGTGACATTTTTTAATGTTTAAATAGAGATATGTCAATTATTTACATAATTTGTCCGTGCATTACAGTTTTATAAAATAAAAAAAAGTATTAGTTTGTGCACATTTTGGACAAGAAATATTAATTTTTAATTTGTGTTGTTTTTCCAGTAGTGTTGCAAGATCAGGTTAGGAAATACAAAGAGGTGTTTTTGGAAGCAACTCAACAGGTAAATTAATATATAAATGCTATTTCATGGGTTTTTCAAATACAATTTTTATGTCAACGAGAGATGTGTGAAAACAAATATTTGCACGAATGGTGATTGACATAAAAATCATATTTAAAAAAAAAACACCATGAAATTGTCTATTTATTATATATATCTTTCCTTATTTTTCACATTATTTTTCACTTTTTGTTAAATCTTTCACTTATCCTGTCAAAAACACTTAACGTCATGATATATTTCTTCCGGTTGAACTTTTGCTGAAAATTTATGTGACCATGGAATTTTAAAAAGAAATATGAATCCAAATTATCTTTATTTAATTGTTAAAACATAGCTGACAAATTGATCGTCCTGAAAGAAACAAAACTAATCGAACACCAAGTTCAATTTTAAACTACACTCAATGACAGGATGTTGTGGCATCATTATTTAGCTTCGTATTCAGTCAGTTTTAGATATTTTATAATAATTGCACTTCATATCCATTTTTATAGGTACAATTGTTTAATATACTTTTTGTTTTCTTCTTTTTTTTTTAAACGATCAGATGGTAATCATCAAGTTTAAACATGAACAAGCGACACTGGCTTCAGTAATCAAAAATAATAATTTACAAGGGAGATAATTGAATCATGAATTTGTTCACATAAATATAGATATGATTTCTATATTTTCACTGTAACTTAAACTACATTGAAAATATGACTTTTCTTCAAATATTACTTTGATGTTTTTTTTAGATCTATCTGTTTCATTGCTATGTTCATGATAATTGTCAGTACTACCTTATTTCATGAAATTATCCGGCAATAAAACAAAGTCATAAACTGCTATTATTAGGATATAGCTTGTCTAACCAGACTAATTTACATATGTTCATTTATTTCAAACATCAGAATAAAGTGGTAAATATAACAAGGTTTATTTATTTAGGAATTAACTGTGTTAACTGGTGTATTTTGTTTCAGGCAGTCAAACTGGATGAAGCTCTAGCTCAGTACCTGGGACAAGCCAACCCGGTGAATCAGTCAGGTAAGGACATGGGCCCATATTTTCGAAGCAATCTTAATGCTATGAAATCGTAAAACCATCATAAACTATGGCATTTGCTGTTGTGACATCATGGCCTACGATGGTTTTATGATTCTTTAGCTCTAAGATTGCTTCGAAAATCCCTAGCCAGTAAATATTTACGTCACTTTTTGCTGCTATTATATTATGTTAGCAATTTTGATCACAGATGATTTTTAAACATCGAGTACTGTATTTGACCGGGAATTAGCCCATGTCTTTGAATAAGCCCCCCTCCGTTTTGATAGCATTTAAGAAATTAGGCCCTCGTTCATAAATAAGCCCACCCCCAACTTCGTCACCTTATAAATAAACACAAACTTGCAAGTTTGCTCAAAGTTCATTTAAAAGGTCATACCTCCTGCAGATAATTAAACACAAATGTAACACAATATTTTACCACCAGTGAGATTTAGCAGCTTAACAGTAACAGTGTGTAACATTGTTTTCAATTTCCTGCCTGCAGTATTTCTTTGAAGTACACAAGCCCAAGTCTGAACTAAAACCAGTGTCTATTTTTACCACCAAACTGGGTTCACGGTTAATGCTAATTAGGCAAATACCTTATTCTGATTGGCTAAGAACAATAACCTAGATTGACAATTCTTTTTAGGTTTAGCTGGCTACCTGTGTCAGAAACGTGTGTATACGTTATTGAATTTGTTGTTAATTGCTCTTGTTTTAAGTCTTCTCAGCATTAAATTTTGGATGTAAATAACCAACATTATTATTTATTAATAACAAATGGAACACTAATTAATAGATGTGCTACTGAATGTTTTTTGTTTTCTTCCTAGTTAATTTAATTATTATTAGTTAATTTAATTATTATTATTTATTTTATTTATCATTATTTAATTTTTTTTCAACAAAACTGGCCCCTTGTCTGGGAATAATACGGTAATTTTCACCAGTAAAAACAGCAAGCTCTGTAAATCCAAAAACCAACTCTTTTGTACCATAATATATAAATAAAAATGTCTACTGGCCCTTAATTGATTTTGTTGAGTATAGTCTATAACATTGAGAAATCTGAACTACTACAGACATGAAGATGACCATGCCTTAAAGTCTAGACTTTAATAAAGTCCAGACTTTAACATCATGGCAACGCCATTTAAATAGCATTACATTAAAGTCTGTACTTTATTAAAGTCTAGACTTTACATTTTATAAGCATGGGCCCAGAAATACATTCCGCATACATATAGCCGTATTCTAAGCAAGATGTTTATTAATTAAAAAGCATCTATTGACACAAAACATGTTTAAATGGCTACACTCTGGTTAGTCTCTATCACTGTTTTTATTTTTGGATGAACATGTTTTTCATAGTTGACTAATTGACTAATATTGTTCTGTAGATGTTGAAGTGACGGGACCCGCTCCTGTCTGTCCTTGTCCCCAGTGTGGCTCTCAAATGGTCTTGAGAACAAAGAAGGATGGAAAAGGGTATGTACAGTTTTCATTATTGACAAGAACTGCGAGTTTGTGATCAGCTGTAGACTAAATACAGTCGTACCTGTGTCAAGCAGCCAAGAGAGTATGAAAAAGAGTCTTTACGAAAGGTGGCTGCTAAATGTAGATCCATTTGTACTGTCGACTCTCACATTAACAGAGGTGGTAGATTTAACAGGTATGACTAAATTTATTAATGATTAACTAGTTGATGGAGCATTTTCTTTTCTAAATATTGATTAGTGACAGTTGATAATCCATTGAAAATTAACTATCACCTATTGTATAACATGTTAGAATGGTGTAGCAATCTTTAAAACTTGCATAGCAAATTGCAAAACAAAACTGAAAAAATAAAATTCTCTGTAGTTTTGAGCGGTCAGCTTCCAATGTCATATCAGTGTCCTGTTCTATGTAATATTTGGTATAGTGTAGTAAATACTAACTGACTGTTAATGTCTGTACAGGTTTTTTATCGGGTGTGTGGCTTATCCCCAGTGTCGTAACGTCATCTGGCTGCCTGATTCGGTACTGGAGGCGAGTGTACAAGATGCATTGTGTGATAAGGTTTGTTTTCATTGTTGTTCATAACTTAAGAAAATTATGGGAATAATTGTTTCATTTGCCTATCACTCACGCAAGTCCAGCACATTTGTTATGATTATTAAGTTTGGGATTTTATTTATATAGTCATTTTTAATTATTCAAACTGAAATGGGTTATCTAAAAAAAATTGCATAATCCATAAAGGTTTTATGCAAGCATTCATTTCTCAAAGTTTGAGATTTTATATCTATTGTACACATATTTTCAATTTGGTTCTAAAATATTTTCATTGAGTAATATTGAAAAATGTTTGTGTTCTGACAGAATCCATAGTTCAGGGTTTTTTTTATTGTTGTTGTTATATATTAGTTTAGTGTTCATTCAGAACTGTTTTAGAGATGCCATTAGAATATTTCAGTAAAATTATTTTTATTTTTATCAACTATTTTACTGTCAGATGGCATATTACTAATACTGTACTGTAAAACTATTATTACTGTGACTAATTCATTTGTCTACATTTATCCACTTTTTCAGTGCACTCCTGGGCCTGTCCACATGGTGAAATTCAAATTCCGAAGAGGTTCTGTGCCACCTATGATACCACTAGAGTACGTTGGGTTGTTTGTGTTGGAGCCTTTCTAGAAATTTGTAAATGGATATGGGGAAGGCATGCACTAATATCGTTTCACTGTACTGGCGATGAGTCTGTGAGAAGTTTTCTACCTACAAATAATGCCAAATCAATTTATTTAATGTTTCATCAGTGGTAAACACCCTCCCCTCCAAGAGTTTAAAGAGACATACCCTAGTTTTTAAACACTAGGTATTAGAACTGTTTTTGATAACTGATATCATATTATTTAACTTAGATTTTTATTGTTTAGATTATCCATTTCCGTACATTCGGAGTGTTTTTGATCATCCTGGTAATTTTAATATCACAAAAGGCATTTCTCATATTTTTTAAAAAGCATGTGGGCTGAAACTAGTGTCTTTCCCTTGAACACTACCTCATCACACTCTTAACTATGGCTATTTCGAGTTTGTCATATGGCTGTGTTTACACTTGGATGAGATAGAAGAAAAAAAACCCAGCTTCTGCTACATAGGTTACTCTTCATGATAAAGCTGCACAGGATATTATATTTGCATTTTCCCAGGATGGTAGATACAATGGCCTTTCATATATGAGTTATGCGATAGGAAAACAAAAACATCGATCCTGCTATCATTTTCTTAAGAATTACTCTTTTATAGTAAGATAAAAGTTGAATTGGTTCTTTTATATATGGTATATTCAGGGCTTTAGATTGCAAGTCAAGGTGATAAATGTACCTAAAATATGTGTTTGAACCTTAATTGGATGTAACACGAAAATAAATTAAAATGAATAAAATAAACAAGTGATTTTGTTTGTTTCAGCTATGTTGGTTGTATTGGTGGGTGTGACGAGATGCTTAACCAATCCCTTGACTTGCCGACGTTCCCTCAAAGACCAGCACACAGTAAGCACCAATAGCTTTTCTCTGTCACCATCTTTGTGTTTTAGAATTTTATTCTATCCACTTTTATAAGATTCCTGTAGATTTGTGACTCCATTATTTTCTATCATGAACATTGCTATCTCATGAATTACTGTTAAAAATGATTGGAAAATTACATTAAATACAAGCATTCTTCCATCTGTGACAAGATATTAACATTGTTTTACATCCATCTGTGACAAGATATTAACATTGTTTTACATCCATCTGTGACAAGATATTAACATTGTTTTACATCATTTCGTTCAGTATTAAACTGGTGAAATGTCAGAAAGCAAGTTAATAATATTCCCTAAACTCTACTTTATAAAATATGATTTTACATGCCGACATTATTGACATTACTTTATTACTTTATTTACTCTAGACACTGGACAGCGGAATGCAGCAGGCAGTATACCACGCACTAACAATGCAGCTCCAGTGAGACGCCAGTCTACAACCACTAACAGCAACAACACAAGTTTCTTTGACTTACCAGCAAGTCGACCAAGTGTGACATCCAATCATGTCAGTAGAAGTGTGCCTGGGCTACCAAGGGGAGGTAACTCCCGGGTGCCACTAACAAACATGAACAGTGTGAATGTGGGTGGGTTAAACAATGGCGATTCTGGAGCAGGGGGATCTGCAATTGTCTGTAATTGTGGCACTGATGCCATTCTACTAACAGTCAAGAAAGAAGGACCAAATACAGGTTAGAAATTTTACTGTATTCACAACAAAAAATATTATTGGTTTGTTACAAATATTTGGTAAAGCAACAAGTGTGGTGATGTTACAAGGGGGCAGGGCATTCGTAATTATCAACATTTTTATGAGGGTACAAACCAAACACATGAGATGTTGGTAACAGTGAGTGTTTCTAAATGTTAAATGTTTATTCTGTATTCAGTTGAGGTGGGACATAGCCCTCGGCTGATGCATAGTTAGTCTTAGATCGATCCCCACCTTGGGGACCAGTTGTGCACCATGTATCAAAGGACGTGGTATGTGCTATCCTGTCTGTGGGATGATGTATATAAAAGATCCCTTGCAGCTTGCTACTAATGGAACAATGTAGTGGGTTTCCTCTCTGTGACTATATGTCTTAACTTACCAAACATATGACATCCAATAGCCATGATTAAAAAATCAATGTTGTCTAGTGATAAAAAAAAAATATATAGATTTTTTCATAACTCACTTTCATGTTCTTGTTGAACAATTCCACATTAGAGTTCATGTCCATCCAACATCAGTGGGTCCTGCCACTTGTATCTCAACCAAAACATGTTTGTTTTCATTTACTTCATTTCCTTGAAGGGCGACAGTTTTACAAATGCCAAAAACCTGCTGGGTCTGGATGTACTTTCTTTCTGTGGCAAGACGAAAGTGCTGGAAAGAACAACAGTTCTGCTGCCAACAGGTATTGATGCCGTGTTCATTGTTCTGCATGCATTCTAGTAGTATGAGAGGGGCTGAGGTATAGCTTTGTCGGTAGAGCACTTACCCGAGTATGACAACATTAACCAATAGCTCCCATTTTCTCTTTTGATGAACTATTCCAAAATTACTTCCAAGAAATTTGTGCACATTTTTGTCCTTTGACTTAATCCCAAAAGATATTCAAAATTCAATAGCACCACAAATGCCCCCACCTGCTACTGACCCTGGTATGGCTGCTGGTACATTCTTGCACTTGCCAGTACAGGTGGTCCCTTTCTCCCAACCACCCCAAACCCTTGTTCTGTCCTGGATGGAGGGGTCGATGCAGGCCAACACCTGTGACCTAGACAGACGTGCACTACAACAGCTTGTTCTGAATGTGCATGTTAAACTCTATGACCTGACCTGACTCACTGGAGGTGTTTGGATCAAAGAATCAAATCCCCTCAGTTGACCCTTTCTTTGATCGAGTTTCAACCAGTGACTCACAACTTTGATAGAGTCCCAACCAGTGCCTCACAACTGGTATATCAAAAGGCTGTGTTATGTCAGGGATGGTGCATATAAAAGATCCTGTGCAAATGTTTCCATTCAAGAATATCAGCCTATAATTATATTTATGGAAAGAAATAAGGGAACACGTCAAACTGTAGACCAAATGTAAGTCATTACTAGTAATGTCTGTATTTCACACCAAGTTGTAATTGAATGTCTGTAGTGTTGAATGTGCTGCCTATATGTTCCCAGTCAACTTCTGACAATATGAATTGATTTTTGATGCAGTCATTATTTCTTGTTGCTATTTGTGTGATCCTTTATTTCTTTCCATCAGTATATGATGATGCCTATAATATTTTAATGGTGGTGTCAAACAAAATTGATTTTCACTTTCTAGTGCTTTGAACCCATTATGCTAACGTTATCTGACCAGACATTTCCTCTTATTCTTTGAGAAGTACAAGTTGCAAACATTAAATGAAGAGTATCGAGTTCAATGGTGGAGTGATTAAATCTAGAGTGAGTTTTAACAGCTCAACTGTGCCAAGGACAGTGTGCTTAACTTGAATTGGATATAAACATGAAATGTTAAAAATAAAATGGATTGTATCAGTACATAAATCTCTCCATGAAATGAACCACTTTAAAAATACAAATGTAAGCCAGTCTGAAAGATTTAGTAAGACTATTGTTTAACATTTTAAAAATTATTTTCTCAGTTCTCAGAGACCTGTAGGTGTGGCAAACCCAAGACATGCTAACATTCCAAGTGCAAACCACCGATTACCCAGCACAGAAATACCACAGTGTGGATGTAACCAGCCAGCTAAAAGGTAACTACTTCAGTGGATCATTGTCTTACCATCAGATAGCTGATTACCAAGTTATCTCCATATGATAACTAGTTTGGTGAATCACTGTCTTACTATTAGATAGCCAATTACCAAGTTATTTCCACATGGTAACTAGTTTGGTGAATCATTGTCTTACTACCAGATAGCCGATTACCAAGTTATCTCCACATGGTAACTAGTTTGGTGAATCACTGTCTTACTATCAAATAGCCGATTACCAAGTTATCTCCACATGGTAACTAGTTTGGTGAATCATTGTCTTACTATCAAATAGCCGATTACCAAGTTATCTCCACATGGTAACTAGTTTGGTGAATCACTGTCTTACTATCAGATAGCCGATTACCAAGTTATCTCCACATGGTAACTTGTTTGGTGGATCATTGTCTTACTATCCGATAGCTGATTACCAAGTTATTTCCACATGTTAGATTAGTAGCTATGAGAAATATTCAAAACCAGCTATTAAATAAAAACATAATATTGTACAAAAATTCTAAAATGCTTGAACGTTACAATTTACTCCCTGCATTTTGACAGCATTATAAAATGTAGTTAGCTAATCATGATAAATGATTTATAATACATGCAGTCAAGTCCAAAGTTTAACTGTTGTATGTGCAAATTTTTGTTAAAGAAAAATATTAGACTAACCCCAAGACTAGCTTAACCATTGTTTGAACATCTCAGACATTTCATGTCAACACTACTGAATTGCTCGTAACTGTTGGTTCTGATGTCGGCAGCTACTTAATATTCAAAGTAGTATTATTACCTGTAAAGCTACTTTAAAAGATTCTGGTATAATACTAACTAATGTGTGTGTTTTTTCCCACCGATAGTCTCACAGTTCAGAAAGATGGTCCAAACAAGGGGAGACAATTCTATACATGTTCACAACCTCAAGATCAGCGATGTCGATTCTTCCAATGGGCCGATGAAAACACTGGTCCCACTACAGGTCTGTTCGTCAGTTTTCAACTTTAGCAACACATCTTACTGAAAATCGGTTTGGGATCCATATATTTTAAATATAGGAAATATAATAAACATCCATTTTAAGTTTAATTTTTACACATCTCTTTGAATGTGTAGTTTACCAGACCGTTTTATTATTGTTACTTTACCCAAATTTATTTCGATAATAATTGTTTAAAGATCACTTTATTTCATTCAGATCTCTAAAAAAAAACCCAAAAAACACTACTAAAATTATGTTTTATATACTCGAGCATTTGTTACTTTAATGTATATTAAGGCCATCATATGGTATGTGGTCAGATATTTTCTATTATCATTTAATTAGCTGCAGTTTCAAATAAAAATTCCTTTAGTGAAGATTAGTTTGTTTTTAAATAGGTGGCAACACTGGGTGGCCCCAAGCTGGGAATGGTGGAAGGAAAAGGAATGCTTCAGCACAAGACACAGCACCCCAGCGTAAAAAGAAGTCCTGCAGTCTTTGTGGACAAATAGGTAGGAATCATGTTTTACTGACCATTTTAAAATATCTACTTGTATTGTAAAAATTTGGGATAGGTCTGGGGAAAAACTTTTTTTTTTAATGACTCCACTAAGGCACATTGAATTATTGTCTGTTGGAAGTCAAACATTTGGTAATTAGTAATCTTCAGAGAAAACCTGCGACACGTTTCCCTATTAGTAGTAGTGGATCAATTATGTGCACTTTCCTACAGATGATACACCGGTCCACCAAGGGGATTTTTACTTGAGGCATTTACATTGCAGGATTGAATAACCTCGGTGAATCCATTCAACCGATTGTGTTTTTACCTTATTCCAACCAGTGCTGTTAATGGAAAAACATAGCGGGTTTCCTCTTGATGACTATGTGTCATAATTACCAAATATTTGACATAAAATAGCTGATGTTGATCAATTGATTTAAAAAGTGGACATGTCCAGAGATGGTGTTACCACATGCTTTTAAAACGATGTTAAGAGTACCGTAATTGTAAATCATTAACTCACATTTTAAAATTATTAATATATAAATATTTCTTGTAATGTTCTTACTTATTTTAAATAAACTAAAACTAGAAAAATGACAAAATCATGTTTAATACTACAATAAAGAAATATTTTAACTGTCAAAATGGAAATGACACATTTTGTAATTTTACAACCAAATTAGTTTTATTCAGTTACAAATTTAATAAAAGTAGCTGAAAATATTTTCATTGCTCAAACTATATTTTTGTTTTTCAACAGGTCACACTAAACGAACTTGTCCTCATAAAGATACTGGATGAAGCATGGGGATTTTTTTTTTTTTTTTGTTTTATGTGTACAGTGTGTGAATGTTAGTATGAAAGGAATAAAATGGTAAACATTATGCCTTGAGTTTTGTCTTGATAATCCATACTTTACATTATAGAGTAAACATTACATTGCATACATGAAATCGTAAAAAGCCCTCCCTTATGTTGTAAATGTGCTACAAAATTAAAAAAATTACGCATCTACATACCAATACATAAATAACATGGATTTAAATTAATTTATTACATAAAAATATACATATATAAAACTATATAAATGGACGGAATATTTACATAAATGGATATGAAATGACTACGAATGGTACATATATTCTCAATTTTAGTAATTAGTCATTTTTCAATGTCCGGGAATTGGCAGAGATCAGTTGGTCATGCGAGGTTGATTAATTATGATTTTATTAACGCTTCTTTAATTTCATATCTCGTAACTGTTTCAGTTCATTTTCACGAAATTGTGCCACAGCTGATGTTTCTGCCAACTGCAATATAAAGAAGTAGAATTTTATTGTAACATTATAAAATGGAACTAAAGAGAAAATACATTATAGTATTTGCTATGAGATGAATGTTAACTACATCTTGGAATACATGTTGATGAATTCTACAGGGTGTTAAACATTGAGCAAAGCTGCTTTTGTCTCAAAGACCATTCTAAATTGCTAAAGGATCATTATATGCACTTTTCTACATACAACAGCAAATTTTAGTATTTTCTTACACACCTGTTGGTGAGGACACCATGCGTTATTTATGGTAACACATACTATTTACACACACGTGTGTTGACAATTATAAGACGTACAACTGGCTGCTCTTCAGTGATGACCAGGTCACCAATGCCATATATCCAATTAAATGATTGAAACTGATTATACTGCGACTTGTAATTAACCTGACAATCATGTGTCTGACATGCAAGTTATGTGCAAAGGGTTGTAAATATCTCTTAGTCGAAAAAAGATGGGGGTTTTTAATTTATTAAAACCTGGTTTTTTAGGATATGTAAGAAACAGAATACATTTGTGTTCGTTAGATACCATTTATTTCAACTCGTTTAAAACCGAATCAAACTCACTTTTGCTCATTAGATGCATTTTAAAACAACCTGTGAGATAAATGATATCAAACAGCAATTCATGTATTATTCTCTATTTAATTAATTCTGTTCGAAATTCTGAACCAGTAATAATTATCTTAACAATTTAATTTTTTTCAATTTTCAGCTTTATTTAAATTGTTATGAAATTCTCAAACCTTACTACAGTAGACATTTAAATGTTTTTATTTTTTATCTGAACTGCTTCCAAACCCAAAACAATATGACTCACCATGTCGAGAAGTATATCGATTTTCAATTTGAGAAAGTTATTTTCTTCTTGCAGACAGTAGTTCTCTTTGCGTAGCTTAGTAACCTCTTTATGACTAGCTCCTCCTCCACCACTTTCTGTAATACCAATCACAGTAATTAGCTGACAATACTAGATACACACTTCTGTGGGAGGATTCAAATGCATTGTACAGGTGTTACATCAAAGTTTGTGTTGAGTAATAGGTGGCAGGCAGTGATGTTCTGGGTCTACTGCAACCATCACCGATGTCCACCTCATGGCTCACCCTGACCAATGCCAAATGCTAATTTTTATACAAAGTAGCTACAACATATGGGGCTGAATTTACAACACCCATTTTTCTTAAACACATTGTAAATGTATGTGTATAAGACATAAACATGATTTGTAAATTTGGCACTTGGTCTTTGCCTAATAAAATATACCCTTACATTAACCACATTTTAATAATTTTCAAGGAAATAACACTACATATCTGAAAATTGGCTAAACCAAAACCTGTCCTGGTGAGAGCCCCACACTTACTTTTGTCAAACAGTGTCGTACTTTCAGTTAGAAAGAATACCCTGCAACTCGTTTTACCGCTGAATACCTTTCCTCATATAACTGAACATGTATACCATTAACACTTCTTTAATAAACCTACTTGGTATATGTACTGCAGCATTATTGTTTATGACTTGTCTTTTTCTTCTTGTTTTTTGTGTGCAAAGCCATAATCACTATATAGATACTTTATACTTGTGGAATTAAATTTTTCGAGCTTCCTGACTGATTGAAAGAAAAAGTAAATAAAAATCCACTTTTCAATATTCGTTAATATGTAATACACATAAAAAGAGCATCTTATGATCATAGTACAAACCATGTATCCACATTCCATTCTCAAAGCTGACATCATGACCTCCTAAATTGAGCTTCACAGCGCCATATTCTAACCCGAATTCTGTCCGTGACTGTGTCGCGTCGAGGTTTAGATTAGACAGTGAACTAGCTCGACGTTGGGGAGTTTTCTTGGGTGAAAACTTGTTACCAAACAGTGGCATCTGCAAGTAGGTCGATCATGAAATAAGCTCAAGTTGGTTTTCTTGAATGACATTGAATTATTACTCCTCAACAACCACTGGATATCAAACATTTTATCAATCTCTGTCATCAGAAGAATTTACATCCCCCATCATAATACAACCTCATAGTTACGATGGGGCCCATGGACCCAATGAGGGGATTCAATCCTATGACCCACAGCACTGTGGGCATGTTATTAACGTTCTAATCTAGGTCCCCAAATGTTTTGGAAAATGCCAGTAATGTACACTTATTAATATGCATTTCAACAGGGGTAGGGCTGGGGAGAAATGTATTTCAAGAGTTGTGGGGCCTCTGCTTCCAATGACTATGGTCTCGACCCCTGAACAAGTAGGCAAGTTCATGTTCAGAATTTTTTTTTAAATAATAATACAATATTAAAACAGATTGCCCTGATGATAATGAACATATCTTTCCATTTGGGTATGGTCTCTTAGTCTTACTTAGATGTATTTTAGCCATTCAAATAAAAGCTAAATCAATAATATGAATGACAGCCTATTTAAAAAATGCAAATATAATAAAATAAATATACCTCTTAAAAATTTTAAACCCTACAAAAAAAAATATTTCTAAGAACTTAAATGTTTTTAAATTTGGACATTATCAAACTGTCATGAGTGGATGATTGTCAGTTTGTCACCTTGTGTGCTGCATAAATACCAAACAAAAAATAACTACATTTTGACAATGTGTGCCTTCAAGCACTGAATTAATGATGTTCATTTGATGCTTATCCATGACTATACTTAATTGCTATCATCTCTATATTAACTATACTATTTGGTCCCACAAATGGTTCAAAATACTGATGACATTGTCCATTAATTCTACAAATATTTTGTCTAGGTAAGGATAATAAATATAAATCATAATAAAATTCAGATTTAAAACAGTGGAAATAGAAGTGTTAGTATACAGGTGCTTCTACTACAGACCATCTAAAAATACCAGTAGTCAAGAGGGGATAGAGACTATTAGGTTTCATCTCTGTCCTTCTCTCTGTCCATCTGTCACACATAGAGTTTTCACAATGCCTTGAGATACTGTGCCAAAATGTTGTGTATAGCTTTATTGTGTACCGTTACAGAATGAGTTTGACTTTCATGGCAATATACCCAGTTTGAACAGAATTATAGCCCTTGAACTTAGAAGATATGAAAACATTTCTGGATTTTTGTTTTTGCAATACCTTGAGATATTGATCTGAAATTTTGCGTGTAACTTTATCATGTACTCAGCCTGTACTGTTACAGATAGTTTTACTGTCATGGCGATATATCAATTTTTGACATAGTTATGGCCTTTGAACTTAGATACAAATTTTGATTTAGTTTTGGTAGAGAACATGTATTGCTTTTACACAGGATTCTTGTGGCTAAAAGCTTTATACTAATCCAGTTTATGTATTGATACTGAGAATAGAACCAGGTTTTTCTATTTGTACATTTCAAAATAAAAAGACAAATTCAGTGATCATCATTGGTATTGATTACTTAATAAATACAAACACTAGTTTTGCTTCTTTATACATGAAATACACAGATCTATAAAATATTCTTGTATCAACTTGGAAATTTAGAAAAAGTTAGAATGTATTCCAGCTATTAACTTTAAAATGAAGAATACCATTTGCTTGATATAATATAACATACATAGTAGATGCTACACTTATCTATGACAGAATAAAATATACATTTAAATAAATAATAACACACGTACTTAGCAACATCCAGAATTCTTAAGATATTATGGAGGTATACTGAAGAACTAGAGCACATTGATTTATTAATCATTGGCTACATAACTCAATCTCTGTTTATTTTCTTCCAGGCTACCTACGCAGATTATCAGATAACAGTTTACAAAATTAAAATCTGTTATTATGTTAAAGACATGTATAAATTGACGAATGTTTTCAATGTTAAAAATATTAATCTTTCTTACAAATTATTTTTAATTAAATCTTTCTTATCGTTTACTATTGCTTTGCATAATATCCTCGTTCATAATGGCATCCGAGCGTGTCACGTGACAACACAAACACACATGGCGATCCACTGTCTGGGATAATTGGCTCACGGCATTTACAAGTTTATTGTCATCAATAAAAACTGCTATTGTTTTAGAATAAAGGCAAGTTTTGTTAAGATTCGTCGAAATAACACCTATTAAAGATAGTTAAAGCCATTTTAAGTATTAAAATATGCAATATCGATCTTTAGGATCGTACGATTAGCATATTAAAATACTTTTCTTAAGAATCACATTTTCTTTCTACGTCTGTTCAGACTAAGTTCTGCACGTGAAAACCGTATGAAGTGTTTCAATAATATTCTGTAAGCCTTCATTACAGATTATATATGTGCGTGGGAGTGTTTAGTGATCTGAAAAAAAAAATAAAAAAAATTTTGACTTGTATTAAAAATATTTTCGGGCTACCACACCATGTTGCAGGGCTACCAGATTTTAGGTACCTGGTAGCCCGGTGGACTACCAGAAAAATTAAACATTTTTCCAACCCTGTACTGGATGACAAAGATGGCAATTTTGACATATAATCGTAGAGAGGAAAACCGCTACATTTTTCCATTAGTAGCAAAGTGATCTTTAATATGCACCATCCCACAGACAGGATAACACATACTAAAGCTTTTGATATATCAGGCATGAGAAATGGCCAAATGGCCCCACCAATGGGGATCGATCCCAAACCGACCACACATCAAGTGAGTGTTTTACGACTGGACTATGTCCCACTCCTAATGCTTTGAGATGTCACTAGGTGAATAATAATATAGCTAATTATGTTGTGGTTTGAAAATGTTTTAGTCTTTCACAATTTAAAATATGGAATAACTTATACATGTAGGTCCTATCAATGGCAATTTTTACTTTTGTGTTTTTTTTGTCTTTACAGTAAAATAAAACTTACAATGTGCAGTTATTACCAATTAAATCCTGTTAAATTTGTTTGCTAATAAATTTAATTAAATTTATTCTCTCCTCCCTACAATAGTAACAAGGATGCAACCTGAGGCATTAAATTTTAAAACAACATATTTCAAACCACAATATAACTGTCATGAGTTTGTTAGTTTGGAAAAATACATTAGTCATGAGGTGTATTATATATAACACTATGTGAAATGACTATTTGAAACAAAGAGTGCTACAAGTTTAACCTGCATGCTTGCGTCGGAAGAACTGAAACATAATAAAACAAAGGTGAAAATAAACACACTGCAAAAAAGCTAAATTAAACAAAATGAGTAATTTTACCTACAGCTAGAAAATTTCACTCTCAAAGGAAAAAAGTCCGGTGTTTAGAATGTTGCCAATGCGTGTCAGATGAAATAGTCGGACTTTTTTCCTTTAATTCAAAGTGAAGATTATTTCAAAGTAAGTTTTTTATGGTCTCAGTGAGCTCAAAACAGATCACAATATACGATTAGGGTGTAAAAATTTGATGGTAATCGTTATTTTGACCGCAATTTCGTTCCAAGCAAAATTCCTCGGAACCGGTATCCAGAAGTGCTAATGGCAGAATCAGTTGACAATGTAAAACTCACCGCTTGCACGCGAGGTTTACACTGGTGAACTAGACACTGTCATGTGACATTACCAAAACTCTTATGCAATGAATTTGCAAAGCAGACGTGACTGACAATGACAGCTGTGTAAAACCTTTGTTTATTTAGGTTTGTTTAATAATATTACACAACATTTTATACAGTGTGCACTGTATTCATTTCCCTGCGTATAAAAATATTTTAAATGTCTATTTGTCTTTTCCTAATTTGTGCATGTTGTTGTTTTTGTTTTTTGTTGGTTTGTTTAACGACGCACTCAACACATATGGTTGACATATGGTTATGTCGAGAAAAAAACCCAGTGGTCAGCTGACGGGGATCGATCCTAGACCGACCGCGCATCAGGCGGGCACTGTACCACTGGGCCACGCTGCCCGCTATGTTGTTTTTGGAAAGGTTTTCTTAATTCAACAAAAGTATTTTGTTGTCATGGTTCAATCGTGTGCTGATTTCTTATAAACAAGTCAAATGTAAATAGACAGGTTTATGGGGTAGCCCAGTTCATATTTTTTCATATTATTATTTGATATATCAATACCATCATTGTTATGATGATAAAACAAATGGGATATCATATGAACTTAAAACTGATAAAAAAAAAAAAAAAATCAAAAATTGTCAACAAAACAAACTTACTATCAAATTATTTTGATATTACTATAGCCATTATATTAATTATCGTAAGCAACAATTATTATTCTCAAATCCTGAAATAAAAATTTTCAATGGACCAATTGTTGACAAGTTGCAACAGGTTTAAAATTTACATTATTTCCAATAGCTTGAAATAGGCCTACGATTTATTAATAAAACGTATAAGTTAAATTATGTAAGCTACAAAACCACATCTACTATATCAGTAAAGATGCACAAAAGTAAACTGATATTTGAAGTGTAATTTAATATAAAGTTACCTTTGTAAACGTCAAGAAATAAATATTTTGCCGAAAATTCGACTGATAAAAGTCAGTCAATAGTTAGACAATGTAAAAGCGAACTATGAACAGAAAACCAGTTGAGAAAAATGTGACCGGTGTAAAGTTAGATTTTGTAACTTGTGTCAAATTCATACAGAGGACAAATCAATTAGGATGTGTGTGTGTGTGCGCGGGCGCGCGCGCGTGTGTGTGTTTCCACAGGTGTCCCACATTCGAAGTACACTTTTTAGTAATTTTTGTTTGTACAGTTCAAATCAAATCAAATCATTTATTTATATATGAATCATATAAACATGGCATAGTATACATTGGACAACATACATAATTAGAATATAAAATGGTAAAACGAGACACATGGTAATAATAATGATGACAATGATTATATACGTGTAATAGTTATATGTCATGTACACTTAATGTGTGCAGTGACGAGTGTGTCACCAAGGTGTATACGTGTTTATTCAAGTTGATGTTGTAGTAGAGGGTCTGGTAAGTTCATTTTGCCTATGGTTGAACATTTCATAGTATAATTGCCCAACAGTTGGAGTTACTTGTTCTGCGCTGTCAAGAAGGAAAACACATTTTTCCAGTTCAGACAGAGATGTGAACTCATAGCATATTTGGCTAGACTTTATAGTATAGTATTTTTCTTAGATGCATATTTATTGGACATCAAGTCAACAAAATATACAACACTAACCTGCCCTGAAAACTCGTCTCTGAACATCTTAAAACCCCAAAACATACGTATAGACCTCACTCTCTACCTAAAACTCATCTTAATTTGTATTATATTTTGTGATGCCCCTAAACAAAATCCTGGATTTCTCGCTCAGTCTCTCTGTCTCTCTTCTCTTAAAATATCATCTAATGTTAACGTGCCCGGCATTTTCTTTTCTGTCTTGCTCGTGTTGGAAAAAAAAGTTTGTTTTGTTTACCGACACAACTAAGGCACATTGACTAAATAACTGAATGTGAAATATTTTAAAACATGTATTCTTTTGAGGTAATCCCAATTCCAAACAGTGCTCCGCAACAGTTACATCAAAGGGCGTTGTATGCATTGTGCTGCTTACGAAAAGTGCATATAAAAGATCCTTGCTGCTTTATTGGATGAAGCAACTAATATGAATGACGAGCATTAAACTGAATAAGCGAATGCAGGATTTTTCTAGGGATAGGGTATAATTGGCACGGGTGAATGCAGGACATTTCTAGGGGTACAGTGCACTTTTAAAACGTACACCTAAAATGGGGCACGAAAAATATTCAAGAAACATCCATCCGAAAAACATATTACCCGTTCCTCAAAACACGCACACATACGCACGCACACACAGACACGCGCGCGCACACACCTACCACATCACACCACTCACACGCACCCACACCACACACACACACACACACACACGCACATACCACAC
>JAECMU010339498.1:0-11456 GCA_016106625.1 Dracogyra subfuscus
AATGTCCAGTGAAGACTAGTTCACCTACAGTTAAAGGATACTTTGTTGGTGCACAACCTTTATCCTCTTTTGTGTTTTCTAGATGTTGTTCTTCATTTGTAACGTTGTTGTAATGTGTAAAACATTTTAAAAATTACATGCAAATCCAAAATATGTCAATATTATATTCTTCAAATTGTCTGAAAATACTTTAATAAATTTACTGTCATAGGAATAAAAAATAAATCTTAAAAAACTAAATCTTACAAAAATATGAAGGAAAAATCCCAAAATGTTTTGAAATTTGATTAGTAATAACACTGAGTTTTTATGGTAACTTACTGATGTATGACTGACAAATCTTTTTAAATATAATTTTGTTTTAAAATGCATTTTTGGATTTGTAACTTTGACTTAGTATATATGTAGATCTAATTGCCTCCCACTCACACACAGAACTAGAGACGAGGGAGTATGTATCAGAGGAGCATGTTGTTAGGAGTGAAAAGGGGAGCCCGGAGGAGGTGGTACAGAAAGTGAGCGAAGCCATCGCCCAGGTTACTCGTCTAGAGCAGGTCGCCTCCCAGCCCGCCAGCTCTGTGGTGTACAAGGCAGATCAAGGTAGCTAGGGAATCCCTCCCTGCACACAGAGCACGCGACCTTTCGGTTTTCATTGTGGTTTTACTTTTGTTACATGTCTTTAATGTCATACATTTTAGTCACATTATTTTTGTTTGAGTGTATTATTGGTGTAACATTAAATACAGTTGTTGAATCTTTTACCAGTTATGAATGTGGTTAACAGAGTTAATAAAGCAGTAAGGATGGGTGGAAAAAAACACACCCACAAAACAATAATATCTTAATTTGTTTTGGCTGTGTTGTTAGCGAGGCATAACTGAGACTTGAATATCCGTATTTAATTTTTTTTTTTAAATTAATTATTTTGTGGATGTTGCCTCTGATATTGAATATTTGTGCTGGGGTGTCGTTAAATATTCATTCTGATAATGAAGCATTTTGTTAATGATTGAATTGAGTAAATTCAGTAACTATTTCGTTTAGTAGTTCATACTAGTTGGTAAAAGGTTCATTTCCAACTAACAATGCATCCATGTTCATTATTTTGTTCAGCATGTAGTTGTTTGTTTGTGAGGTGATCACCGTGTTGGGTTTGTCACTAACCAAGCTTCTTCTGATTGTCTTACTGTGGATTTGTGACCACTCTGAATATCACTACAGCCACTGTTAGTTTTCACACTCGGATAGGCTGAGGGAGGGCAAGGGATATCAAGGTTATTTTCCAAACACTTCTCCTTTTTTTATTAATAAAAACAAACACTGAACTAAAGAAATTTGATTTGAATATATGACCAAGCATACCTTATACATGTAATTGTTGGGGTTTTTTTTTTTAAATATATATATATATATATTTAAAGGTATGCTGTAACTTGTAACTTGACCTATGGTTTTTATAATTTTTTAATGAGTCAGTAAGTACATTGTATATTTTAAAAAGTTTACTGTATTATATTGATAACAGGGGTTATGTTGTTGTTTGCAGTTACACCAGTTTTTAATCATAGTTAGCCTTGATTGTATCTGTGATGTGCCTGGAATTTGACACAATATTGTTTGTGATGCATGGATATTTTTGTATTCCTATTGTAACAGCATCATATGGTTTTATCATTAGCATGTACTGTTGTAAACAAACTTGGCTTTTTTATGTTTCAATACTAATATAGCATATATGTGTTGGAAATAATTTCCAAAAGATGCCATTTATTTTCTGTTTGTATATTGATGGTAGAAATGTACTATTTACACAGTGTCACTTTACTACAGGAATGAGCATTGTACACAGCTCTACAAAAGTAAAGAATTATTGCCTCAAAACATTTTGGGAAATTTTGAACTGTTTTTATTCAGGTTGTAACCATTTTAATTCATATTGCTTAGAGCATATTCTAGCTATAGTAATTCTTAATTATCCAGATAAATTTAATAACATATTTTCTTGTTTTTATAGTGAAAATGTAGCAATACACTACATGTACTTGTACAACATACTAGTTCAAAACTGAATGTAGTACATTTATAATCAGAATAATGTTATTATTTTGCTTGAAATTATTGGAAATGGTAGTTTTGTTATAAAATGATAGCCAACGCTAGTCTCCGACTACCAACTGCCATGAAAAAGTTGGCCAACTTTCTGCTCTCATGACTTTATAACTGAACAGTTGATAGTCTGAACTTCATTACAACCAGTTAGTTGTTAATCTAAACACACCTGTCATAAGTTTGCATTTTTTGGAAATGACAACACACTATCAAGTTGGAGAACTCTGTTGTGACAGTTGATAGTCTGACACTAGCAGTATTTTCTGGATCGTGAGATTGATTTGGTATCACATGAATCTTGCCCCAGCATTGTCAACACCACTGTTCTATCTGAACCTGCTGTCTGAGCACAATAAGATGACATACTCGGATGTCGTTTCTGTTCATTCCCCACTGTGTGACCATCCTCCATTGATGTGATTGCATATTGCATGTGCCTGCTTGCTTGCAGGTTCCACTGCGGAGGCCGACGAGGAAGAAGTGCTAACCCCTCCACCAAGTCCCACTGAGCTTGTTGCAGGTACAAAATGCCGTCAGATGCTTGCTGACAAACTTACACAGCCCTCGAAATTTACAGCATCTTGCGATGGCAATTTAGTAAAGTAAATATCCCATGGAGATAAAAATGCGGTCGCAGATAAATTATGCAACAGCTTTTTGTATCGACTCTACTGATTGCCATCGCAAATTTCGAGGACTGCTGACCACTATATTAAAACACACAACCATCACTTGACCGTGAAAACTAAAACATCTTTATACCACATCAAATGGTCTCTCTTCTCTGTGATTATATAATTCTTTTTGTCTTTTCTTTTTCTTTTGTTCTTATTAACAATTTGGGTATCAAGAAGGGGTGACCAACTTGAAATTAATATGGTTTCTTACACATATTAAAATTATTCCATAATAGTTTTTGTTTTAACATTGTAATTACATCTTTAACTAAAACATTTTTTATGGTTTTGGTAAATTTAACATCTCACCTTTGTCAAGAAAACTTTTTAATTTTAAATTTTAAAATAAAACTTTTCTCTTAAATAATAAAGTGTAATTTATTGTATCTGAATGGTCCATTCTGAAAAAAAAATGTTTTAGATCTTCAGATTGTTATATCTGACATTTAAATGTATAGCTGAATATTTTCAACAAATAAATGTATAAACTTTTGAGTAGACACAGTTAACACGTTGATGTTAGATGGTGAAATAGTTACCGAGATCTTTAGGTACAGTTATAAACTTTGTTCACTTTCTAGTATCTTGCACCTACCTTCATATATAATAACATTTCAGTCTCTGGTTCTTGTTCTCTTGTATATTTGTCTACTAATTTTCATCTGTTACCACTCCAACAGTTTATTAAGGCTATCTGTATATTTTTAAAACTATCATAAGTACCAATTAAAATAACTTTAAAAAATTTTTTGAACTAGATGACATGGTCATTTAAAAAACAACAACCAAAACAAAACAAAAAACCCTACAAACCAACGCCCAGCAATCAGAATAACATTTGTATTACTTAAATGTTCTACCTAAATAAGGAATGTACAATTCATAAATGCTCGCTAAACATTTTATACATTTGAGTATAAACTGGAACACATTTACATGTAGCTTCATCTACTTTTGATTATTAGTTTTTATTAACTTTTTTTTTTTTACTGGTCATTGTTACATCACCACTTAACTATCTAAAAGTGAACAGTTTGAAAACTAGACACAACAAAACCAAGCCATCAGTTGTATGTAGCCAATCATATTATTAAATTGACATACAACCATGCATGACTGCTGGAAGACGAGAAAGCAGTGATTGCTGTACAACCCACCAACATTCATCTTGCACTAACCAATTGTGGGAACACTTAATAGTTTTTTAAAGAAATAGAGTGGTATAGCCTGTAATTGAATTTTGTATAAAGCCCATTGAAAATGTTGCTAACATCTTGCATGTGTCATGTGTTTGTACTTGTTTCCCGTGTTGTTGCATCAGTTATGTTAGCCACTGAACTCTTTCTGCCACCTTTAATCTGATGGAATAATATAAAATTTCGGATTAATAATCTGAAATTTTATGTCATATCATTATAAGAAATGTTGAATATATTTAGGTTGCTCAGTGATTATTGTTATACAATTTCTACTAAAGGTGACAAGCCAAATTTTCAAAAGGTTTGTTTATCCATTAGTGGTGTGTACATTTTTTTAAATGCTGTATATTTAATAATTTGTGATTCCTCTAATTAGGACTATGGTCCTTATCTATGTCTCTAATGCCATACAGCTGAAGTTAAAATGTATTGAGTGTGTCATTAAATAAAACACTTCTTTTTTCTCTTTCTGTTTATGACATAGATTCATTTAAAATACAGTAAACATTCTGTTATCAGTTATCTATGAACATTTGTACTTCAGTTATATAATTGTTATAAAATATCTATCAATAATGTTGAATTTTTAATTTTACTTGCAAATGTATTATTACATTATGGTTAGGCCTACCTTAAAACAAAATTGTTTCATGTTACCTATCATTCTTTCAACCATATACATTGTGTATGTGTACTAGTAAGTTGTAATATATATTTTAATTAAAACAACTGGTTAATACGCTGCTACAGTGGTTGCCCTGGTCAAAATAAACAAACATGTTTTAAAACTGGCCTGAGCATGTGTACAGGAATTATAGCACTTGTGTTGATACTAGCTAAATCATTTTTTATTTAGTATGCATTCAATTAGTAAAGAAACTATAAGCCTATGCAGTGTTTTCTCTAATATAATTGCTTAGCGGAATTACATTTTAATCTGGATTAATTTTAGATTAATTTTAGTACATTAAACAATAATAAAATCATTATGTGATTTTTGTAATTATATTTTTTGGAATTATTTGTATATCCCAAATACTTGGTGAATTTTCAGAAGAATTGTAATTTGAGGATAATTTCTTTTGTTTAAAATACCAGGGAATTATTAAATCAGCAGATTATAACATGATAGGCTTTTCATCAACCTATCTTTGTGGGGTTTTATTCTCAGAAGACACAGTTGAGAAAACCCCTGCATATGATAGTTATCCATTTACTAAAACCACAAATAACAATTATGCAATATACAAGTTGCATGGTGGATCTTTTATAGCAAGTATTTGCTTGTGTTTTTGTGCATTTTTCAGGTTATTTTTCTTTTCTTATTTTGAATGGTTTTTAAACTAAACTTTTGTGAAAGAAATCGGCCTATAATGGATGTGTTTTGTTTTGAATTGAGCAATGTAAATCTTATTTATCATGCTGCCCACCAGAGGAACAAACTATACAGGAATCAAAAACCGAGGAGATCACAGTGTACGAGGAAGTCTATAAAATATCTGATGATGGTGTCACATGGAAAACTATTCGTAAGGTTACCACGGTAACCCCACAGGGTACCAGCGAACAGACTGAGGTTCTGAAAGGTAGCAATGTGAATTCCCTTTGTCTGTGGTTTCCTCACTTTGTACACATTTTGCATAGTGGTGGGCTTCTTTCCAGATTCCTCACACCCAGGTGAAAAGTTAATTACTGGCTGGGATTAATATTTTAAATACCGTCTGCATTCATGAAGGATAATCAACAGATATCGTGCACATATTTTTAACAGGGTCCTTGCTTATTAAAAACATATTGGGTGTGAAGTTGAAAATAAGTTTTGTGGTCTACAGAGCAATTTTTATGACATTAGAACTTAAACCTCCAGTGCAATTTTTATGACATTAGAACCTAAATATCAAGTGCAGTTTTTGGTGACATTAAAACCTAAACGTCCATTGCAGTTTTTTGTGACATTAGAACCTAAACATCCACATTTGAACCCAGTTCTAAATTAGAAACGTTTGACATGCATGGAGCCAGATATTCCTTAAGATATGCAGACAACTCCCTTGCCCTTAAGTTGTTTACCTGCTTCAAGACACAGCTTGGGTTATTGTCATGCACATTACCGTTACGCACTTCACCACCTAACAGTGGAATTAACCACATATTAAAGATGTTGTGTATCTGTCTTTACTAAATATTGTTTTCACAGTGATTGTTTAAATCAGAGTCTTCAGATATCTTGTTGGACGAGGCAGTGGCTATTTGTGATCATAATTTGACTGAAATATTTAATTTAGAAGCTAGGCTAGTTGTTATTGGTCTGAGCATAATTCTAAGACACTACATGGTCTTCAGACATGGTCTATTGTGTTTGTGGACATGCCATCCAAGAATTATAATGTACTCAACCATCTATGACTTTGGCAACAATCACAATGGACCTTCTGGCACATTCTATTAATCCAGTGGTATTTCACACCAGAAATCAAAACCAGCTCTTCATGGTCACTTGGTAAATCTGAAGAATTGGTATTCTTTGTGTGTGCATTTAAAGTATTGTGACAGTGTTGATATCGTCTTCTACAATCTGTTAGGTACTCGGTTAACACTGTGGCCTGTTACTAGTCTTAATCATGCAAGTATGAGGCGTGAGGAAGCTGCTAATTGAGATGACAATGTCAGTGTCATTTTGTCATCCTGTGACGAGATGCTGCTGTGATAATGAATAAAATATACTGGTTTTAATTCGGGCATGACATTAGTTCATAGTGCTAGTAAAGAGGGGTTTTTGGTTTTTTATATTTAAAATCCAAGACTACTAACATTCTAATGGAGATGGTGGTTGAATTGGTAGTAGTCCTCATGAATAAGTTGGCAGTTAAAGGAACTATTGTTAGTTTGTAGTCAGTGATATGGAATAATCTATTCACTTGTCTTACTATCGGGTATTGAAAACCCAACAAAAAGGTTGGTTTTCACTTAAAATATGGTTCACTCAGTTGTTTTGTAACGTTTTGGCAGCTGGAAGAAAAACCCATTGTTATGTACAGAATGCAGGAAAGACTTCATATTAAGCTGCAGTGAATGTCAGAGTGACCAGAAATGTATTGCGTATGCAGCTATTTACATTCTATAAGTATAACATAATTATAAGAAGATAACATTAGTGAAAATCATGTTACAATGTCTACACACTGAGAATAGTTCCTTTATACAATGGTGAACTCAATGTTGGGAGAAGTCGTCCAGATAAGGTTTGCTGTATTATTAAGTGTTATAACAAAATGTGTTGTGAAAGATGTTAATAAACACCAGAATTATCTTGATTATATTTTCACACTGGAATATACACTGAACAACAAAAGAAGCAGAGATTAGTTTATAATTAGAATGATTAGAAACGGGAAGCAAACACCGTAAGCGGATAATACCTTACAACTTATTAACATTATCACTTTAGAAAGTTAGGAATTCAAGAAAATTATTTTTGGTTTTCAAAATCTTGATGAGTGATATTTCTAGTCAAGTGAAAATTGGTTAGCAACTGCTGTGTAATGTTTTAAGATGGTGTAGTGAATTCTGAATATATTTGGTATCTTCGCAAAAATAAGATAGAAAGCAAAACTTGCTTGTGTAAGTTATTATCAAGAAGCACACTGTGCCTTGTAGAATAGTTTTACTTGAACACAAATGCTCAAGTTTTAACCAATGGCGTTTTAACCGGTAATCCTTCTGAATCTCAATAAGTGTTAAATGTATTTGTTAAAAATCCACATAATTTAATCTTACAGCTGAATAATAGTTGATTTCTTTTGGTGTTCAGTGTACTTACCAGTCTACTCTGATTGGCACCACCTAACAAAGGTGTAGAGGCTAACAATTTATTAACAATATACGAATGTTACTAATGGGTGAAACTTTCATTTAATATACATTGTTTTTTATTTGATTATTCAGTGTAATACAACATTGTGTAACTGTTACTCTTTTGAAGAGTTGTGATTTAATACATGTCTGTAATCTTGTCAGTTTTCTTTTTTATATATTAACAGTGTTTTAATCAGCGATATATTCAATGTTTATATTACTGGTTATGTTTGTGTAATATATAATGCTTTGTTTAGTACATGCATTAAAAACAACATGAGATGGTTTAGAACTTTAGATAGACTAGTTAGTAACTGTTAGAAGAATGTTTTGTTACATGTGTGTGTACATAAATGTATTGCTTACAGGTGGATATTAATCTTAGGATTTCTAACCAGTAGAGTTGTCAGTGTTGTGAAAACTCATATATTTATTTGTATTGTTACCATTCACCAGGTCACTTTACTTATAAATTATAGTAATATCTCTATTTTTAAAATTCACTTTATAGTTTGATTTTTGTGTCAGTATTTATATTGTTTACTTTTGAGAAATAAAATACTTCTTTTTAAATTTTAAATTGATAATATATCTATTTAACACAAAAACAAATATTTTTTATTATTTTTTTTATTTCAGGATGCTTTTGCCGAATAAACAAAACAAATACAAATATTTGTATAGCAGTCAAACGTATTATCATTGTTGATTAAGAGACAGCCAAAAAACCTTTTATTTAGGATTGCCTATTTACCAGTAATCTGTTTCTCTTTCAACATTAAAATAATTATAAATTTGCACAAAAGTTTGTTTGTTTTTGTTTTTTTCAGAAGAAAGAATTCCTCCAGTGCACGAGAAAGACGTTGAGAAAGCTGCTGAGATTCTGCGGACAGAGAGCCAGACGGAGGAAACTGGTGTGTAGAAGCCCTGTGTGACACTTGTTACCATGACAATTAACATTATAGCAAATCATTTAGCTTCATGACATTTTGTTTTGGGTAATTTGGTTGGTTAAGAAAGTTAAATTTGTGTCGGGTTAGTTGGTTGGTTGGTTCCATTGCTGAAGAATCTCATTTTAAAATATTTTGCTCAAATTAATCCCAAACCTCTGCTTCAGTTTTGGTTATGATGGTTTACCAGCTTTTCACCCTCCATTTGCAATACTTGTTTGCAGTTAAATACGCTGCTTCGTGTTGTTACCCTACATAATGGATGATTTGTAGCTTGCATGTTTCAGCCCAGTTGCATGCATTTGGTTTAATGTTATTTATTTTGTTTATTTCGATTTTGTTGCTTATTTGTGTTCATTATGAAAGTAAACATTATGCTCATTCATTTTTGAAATTTCAAAAGCTTTCATATGTTGTATTGTTTTGGCAAACCATGATGACCTATAACCAATGTGGTTGTGAATAAAACTGAAAGTAACACTTGACAATGTGACAAGACTTTTATAAATAAGATTTGTACAAAAATTAAGTTTTTAATAAATAAAGACTATAAATACCATTTACGATGCCATTGTGAAGTGAAATAAAATGAATTACTTGACCATAACAAACCATGACAAATACTTTGTAAAATAGTTAATGTAGTTGTTGGATCAAATGTTAAACTATTATTAACATTTAACATACACCATTAATTGGACCGTGACAAATTGACCACTCAAACCAGTTACAATGGTAGTAAGTTATAAGAAAATGTTTGTTTTGAATAGCGAGAAATCTGTTTATTGTGCTTGTGAATTATAACATATAATCTACTGAATGACAACCCATTAACATTTGTGGTTGGAAATTGCAAGATAATACCTTTGTATAATACTGACAGATAAAATTAACATTTAACCATTTTGACTATTTTAATAAGATGTGACATTGTTTGAATGATATTGAACAACACTTGACAACGTAGATGTGATTTGATAAAACATGACACACTTGGATAAATCATGAATGGTATTTAAGTGCTGTAATTGTGAACCATGTTAGTTTTTTAACAAACCATGACTGACACCATTGTGAACCATGTTAGTTCTTTAACAAACCATGACTGACACCATTGTGAACCATGTTAGTTCTTTAACAAACCATGACCGACACCATTGTGAACCATGTTAGTTTTTTAACAAACCATGACTGACACCATTGTGAACCATGTTAGTTTTTTAACAAACCATGACAGACACCATTGTGAACCATGTTAATTTTTTAACAAACCATGACTGACACCATTGTGAACCATGTTAGTTTTTTAACAAACCATGACCGACACCATTGTGAACCATGTTAATTTTTTAACAAACCATGACTGACACCATTGTGAACCATATTAGTTTTTTAACAAACCATGACCGACACCATTGTGAACCGTATTAGTTTTTTAACAAACCATGACCGACGCCATTGTGAACCATATTAGTTTTTTAACAAACCATAACTGACACCATTGTGACATGAACATTCTGGTTATATGAAACAAGGGAAATACGTTCTCTGGCTGTGTGATTGGGGGGGTCAAAACTGAAAAGGTAATAATAAAATAATATGAAGACATTTTAAAAAAGATAAATTAATTTACCCATGACAAATTTCCTTAAATCTATCAATAATATGAAGTTTGTTATGTTACCCCATGTATGTGTGCTTCATTGTCCTAACCGTGTATGGCATTCATAACCATTGTGACGACTGAGAATTGTCACTTCTCAGTTGGACATCTCTGCGTGTGTACCTGTATTTGTATCATTGTAACTATTACACACTGGGCACGGGGAGCAGAATGTAGCTCATTTCGTAGAGCTCTTGCCTTGGGTGCTTCAGTGTACCATCACTGCTATATCACAGGCTGTGGTATGTACTGTCCTGTCTGTTGGAAAGTGCATATAAAACGAACCCTTGCTACTAATGTAAAAATATAGCCGGTTTCCTCTCTAAAACCACAGGTATATGTCAGAATCACCCAAACTTTGACGTCCACTAACTGTTGATTAGTAAATCGGTGTGGTGTTGTTGTGTTGTCAAACAGAACACCCGTTATATTAATGATTGAACAGTCTACATACAACTTGGCTTGTACCCTGAATTCATTGTCTTCCCTGTCAATGTGTGGTTGCACTGAAAGAGATCTGATTGTGCAACTCTTTATCACCTTAAAATGGGGTGTCCATCCCAGTAAGAAGACTTCACAGCTTTCATGTATATACAGTGAGACCGGTCTAAACTGGATCATGTCAGGGACCTAATATTAATCCAGTTTAGACAGGATCCAGTGTTTACAGGGTCACGTTTTAGATTACAGAGTTATTTCCCTTTGGCATCAAATTCATAACTGTAAACTAACACATCCGAGAATTACTGAATGAATGTGACTGTTGGACTAATAATAATGTTGTTATATCCCAAATTTGTTATGTATCTTTATTATTTATGAACCGATGTTAAAACAAATAAAACTAACAAATTTCAATGTAATTTAGTGTTTACTACAATTAAGGTTCCAAATGACAGATGATTCCACACACCTACACTTAGCCTGTGGTGGCTGAGACATTCTGAGCAAAATTCAGTGTGCATATTTCTGGCTTCTATCGCAAAAAAGATACAAATATATA
>JAECMU010340032.1:0-10503 GCA_016106625.1 Dracogyra subfuscus
GGTGAGTTCAGGTTTATAATCCTGGCTAGGTGAGTTCAGGTTTATAATCCTGGCTAGGTGAGTTCAGGTTTATAATCCTGTGTTCTTTTGTAGATAAACATACTGTTTCCTCTTAAAGGCATTGACTGTAATTATGAAAATGGAAAGGGGGTGGGATTTAGCCCAGTGCTAATGTGCTGTCAGTCTAGAATTGAACCCCATTGGGCTGTTTCTTGTTTTAGCCGTGGTGTGTGCTAAGGTGTTACTGATTAAACCAAATACTGGGGTGTGCGGTGGGTGTTACTGATTAAATCATGTACTGGGGTGTTATTAACAAACCTTTTTATTGACCTAGTGATATAAATGGTGTATTGTATGTTTCAGGTTTTTACACTGCTTGGCTCCTCCCCGCCGCTGTGATGGGGACCCTGGTGTTTATGTATGGAATATTTTCCATGAGCTCCAACATTCCAGCGTAAGTAACAATTACTTTTTGGACATAGTGGTAAAACTCTTACTTTGATGTACAGTTGGTTTTGGATCGATCCCCATTGATGGACCCATTGGTATGGATTATCATAAATAACAAACAATATTCTCTTTAATGGATGAGTAATGTATATCAATCAATAATACATGTACATGTGTTACTATTTTGTTATTTTATATATATATAAAATGATGTTCTCTCCAATGGGTTTGTTATTTGTTTTCCCCAGTTATGAGCTGTGTCAGAGTAACTAGAGATGTGTTCACTATGTGATCAGGATGTTGGGTGTCATTATTGATATATGTCCCTTTGCAGACAGGACAGCACATACCACCACCTTTAATAATACTGTTATTTGTTGTTCACAGCAATAAGGTGTGCCTGAGTAACAAGAGTTACAAGATGTGTCCGCTGTGCGATGAGGATGTCGGATATCAGTACTGGTATCTGTCTGATGTTAACAGGACAGCACATACCACAACCTTTAATAATACTGTTGTTTGTTGTTCACAGCAATAAGGTGTGTCAGAGTAACAAGAGTTACAAGATGTGTCCGCTGTGCAATGAGGAAGTTGGATGTCAGTACTGGTATCTGTCTGATGTTAACAGGACAGCACATACCACAACCTTTAATAATACCGTTGTTTGTTGTTTACAGCAATAAGGTGTGCCTGAGTAACAAAAGTTACAAGATGTGTCCGCTGTGCGATGAGGAAGTTGGATGTCAGTACTGGTATCTGTCTGATGTCAACAGGACAGCACATACCACCACCTTTAATAATACGGTTATTTGTTGTTCACAGCAATGAGGTGTGCCTGAGTAACAAGAGTTACAAGATGTGCCCACTGTGCGATGATGAAGTCGGATGTCAATACTGGTATCTGTCTGATGTCAACAGAACAGCACATACCACAACCTTTAATAATACTGTTGTTTGTTGTTCGCAGCAATGAAGTGTGTCAGAGTAACAAGAGTTACAAGATGTGCCCACTGTGCGATGAGGAAGTCGGATGTTAATACTGGTATCTGTCTGATGTCAACAGAACAGCACATACCACAACCTTTAATAATACTGTTGTTTGTTGTTCACAGCAATGAGGTGTGTCAGAGTAACAAGAGTTACAAGATGTGTCCGCTGTGCGATGAGGATGTCGGATGTCAGTACTGGTATCTGTCTGATGTCAACAGGATAGCACATAACACAACCTTTAATAATACTGTTGTTTGTTGTTCACAGCAATGAGGTGTGCCAGAGTAACAAGAGTTATAAGATGTGTCCGCTGTGCGATGAGGATGTCGGATGTCAATACTGGTATCTGTCCGATGTCTGTCTGTTTGTGAAAATCGCGTACCTGTTCGATCACCCGGGAACAGTCTTTTATGCCATCTTCATGTCTTTTTGGGGTATGTACTAGTATTGTGAATTGGTTGCAATTTCTTCATCAATCATCTCAGTAGTGGATGCATGAAATTGTGCGGGGGGGTCTAGACTGGTGAGTGAAATATTAAGGGTTCCGGGTCATACATACATTGAAAAAACAAAATTAATTATTGGAGTAGAAGGTGGTTTTAACCTTCACCCATCAAAAAAAAAAAATTATTCACTTTTCCTTGTTGCAGTTTATTGTCTCACTTTTACAAAATAAAAATATGAGATATAGGTATTACCTTTTGGCGTTAAAAGTTTTGCATTTAGATCAGTGTGTCACAAACAATTCGTGCTAGGTCAGTAAAACTTGGTTTGTAGTTGCACCTATGGATGGTCATCACAGTGCACCATTTATACAGGGCTTCTCGATTATGGTAGCTCCACTCCCATGGCAAGTGATATTCAATGTTGGGCTAGTAAATAACTACTATTGCCATGCCCAACAGAGCTTCTAGATTATGGTAGCTCCACTCCCATGGCTAATGATATTCAATGTTGGGCTAGTAAATAACTGTTATTACCATGCCAGACAGGGCTTCTAGATTAAGGTTGCCCCACTCCCATGGCTAGTGATATTCAATGTTGGGCTAGTAAATAACTACTATTGCCATGACAGACAGGGCTTCTAGATTACGGTAGCCCCATTCTCATGGCTAGTGATATTCAATGTTGGTATGGTAAATAACTACTATTGCCATGCCAGATAGGGCTTCTAGATTATGGTAACCCCACTCCCATGGCTAGTGATATTCAATGTTGAGCTAGTAAATAACTACTATTGTCATGCCAGACAGGGCTTCTAGATTATGGTAGCCCCACTCCCATGGTTAAAGATATTCCATGTTGGGCTAGTAAATAATTACTATTGCCATGCCAGATGGCTAGTGAATTTGTTTTAGTCAAATGTTGCAGTTTAGTCCATTTTGTAAATATGAATATCCTGCACCCACCCCAACCCCTCATTGTTAGTGTTTTTAGCTCAGTTAACCTCGTTAAGTGACATATCTGATCATTACTATTATTTAGTACAATTGTATCAACTTAAAGTAAGGTAGGGCTAGTGAATTTTTAAACATGGCTAGTAAAAAATGTTAATCACTGATCCTTGTCATGTCATGTCATAGGGTTTAACATGCACATTCAGAACAAGCTGTTGTAGTGCATGCCTGTCGTGGGCGCAAGAGCTTGCAAAGCAAGCTCTTTCGTCCAAGACAGAAAGTTGGGGGGATGTAGGAGGGACCGCCTGCACTGGCAGATGCAAGGGAACATCAGCAGTCCGATCAAGATCGGTAGCAGGCGGGGTTGGTGGTGGTGGGGCTATGGAATTTTGAATGGAGCATTAATTATGCCAAAGAGAAAAGGTGCACATTTCAGTTTGAAGGAATTTTGGCACAATTTTTGAATGGTTGGCCAAAAGAAAAAAAATACAGAGCTAATATAGTTTTGGAGTTTATTAGATTGAGAGTAGCTCGATCACTGATCCCATGGCTAGTGGATTTTATAAACTTTCTAGAAGCCCTGATTTCTGGTAGGTGAGACGTTTAATTCAGCAGATATTGTTGATATGTATTGCAGGATGTTCTTTATTATGATGTGAAATTATTTGCTTTTTTTCAGCTGTGACGTTCCTGGAATACTGGAAGAGGAAGAACGCCAGTTTGGCTCATCACTGGGATGTTCTCGGTTTTGAAGAGGAAGGGGTAAATATAATGCATTTAAACTAGACAGATTGTTCACTCTTCTTTATCAGCTGTAAAATATCTGTTTACCTTTATAGTAGTCCGAGGCTGATAACTTTAATCCTAATTTTTTGGTAAGGAAGGTTTGATAAGCCTACTTAATGTAAAACGTTTTGTTGAACACCCTTGAGACAAACTTGCCTTTTTGACCACTTTTGGGCCAAAATAAGATAATTACTTGTATATGAACAGTCTAGTATATAATACACTAAAGGGCCTGCTACATGATAAGATAGATTCGGACCGAGTCACTCATATGAGTCACTGGCAAATGTTGATCAGACCAATTGAATCAGACGTGTTGCCACACGGTACTTGTCAGTCATATAAAACGTGACGTCATTGAAAAAATAATATTTTCTGTAATCATGGTAAACAATGTTGTGTATTGATAAGAAGGCGGCTGTCATAACGTCTCTGTATTTATATAAATGACTGGACACACCCAACAAAGAGTTGTGCCACTGATACCGACGACAAGTGAACAGAGTTTTCCGCCATTTCACTCAGAACGTCAACGTTATATGTGCCACGATCTGATTGGTCAACGTCCCCAAACGTCCGATTCAATCGTATGAAAATAGAACAAGTTCTAAACTTCAACTCGTACGAGTGACTCAGACCAATTCAATCGTATGTCATGCCACACATTACAATATGCTTGTTGGCATTGCAATTGTGCCTTTAAGCTCACAGACCAGATCAGATGTGTATGCAGGAATTTTAGTAGGGGTCTAGATAATAGCATGCAAAGTTTATAGGAGGAGGGTGTTTGAGTTATATGAAAAATATATTGAAAAAAAAGAAAATTTGCTTTAGCAGGGGGTTGCAAACCCCTACACACTCAACTGCAAATATATATTTTTCTTATAGGCACTAAATATCATTATACATTATGAAATACTCATACTTTAGTATAAATTTTTCATTATAATTTAATATAATAACCCCTGAGATTTCATAGAAATGATCACATGGTGATTTGTAAAAGATATACAGTGAAACCCCTCTAAACCAGAAACTCACAGGACCAATTAAATAGTCAGGTTATATAGGGAAATCTGATTTAGAGAGGTTCTCTTTTTGTATTAATATTTTTAAAAAAGACAGTGAAAATAAATCTGGTTTTGAGGGAATTCTGGGCTTTGAGGGTCTGGATTTTAAGAGGTTTCACTTTAATTATATATGTATATACTTTAGAAAAAAATCATTGCTCTTTATAAAATAAATTTTTAGCTAAATGATACGGTTTCTATTTCAGGAGCGACCAAGGCCAGACTTTTGTGCCAGAGCCCCAGAGTTGAAGGAGAACCCTATAACGGGAATTAAGGAACCCTATTTTTCCCCTAGGGACCGGCTTCCCAGAATTCTGTCTGGCATGGCTGCTATTGTTATTATGGTATGACATGGTTGTGCATGGTATTGAAACACTAAGGGCTGTTCCATAATTGAACACATAAGGGGGTAGGGCAGGAGGCAATTTATTTTGTATATCCACTACCCCCCAGTTTTTATTTTATTTAAACCAAGTAACAGACCCCATCTTTGACATTGTCACATTGATCTGAGGCAATAAAAAACAGGTCTAGCAGAAATAAGGTAATAATTATGATGTTCGCCACTTCCTCAGGTTATTAACCCCTTACTAGCCGAGCTGGCGGGGACTATAGATAGATAGGTATTCTTTATTTCCTCCATAAAATGAAGATTATTAAATAGTTTACAAATCCTGGGGGCTAGTGATTTTGCGTTTCTCACTAGCCCAAACTTAAAAACCACTAGCCACAGGCTAGCGGATTTGTTGAACTCTGACAAATAGGCAGAACATATACAGCATCAAAATAAATAAATGTAAAAAATACAAAAGCATTTAGTAATCAGTACTAAATAACTTCATATAACTTTACTATTAGTGTATAACTAACCAGTAGCATTACACTTTCCCACATATCGTAATCTAGTGACAATTGACAATCTACAGGGAAACCGCCAAGTAAAAATGATAAAAACAAATCTTCATCTTCCCGTAACTTCACAAATAATTCAACATTAAGCAAGTCACATACCTTGTTAAAGAGAACATCACTTTCTTTAAGTTTATTTTGACAAGACATAAACATGTGTTTAACTATATCATAAGCTACTGTGCCACATAAACATTCTTTTGATTGCAACGGAGTTGAACCAGCATGATCGAGTCTTGCTATATCATGAAAGCTGTGTGGTTTTTCTAAAGCAAGTTTCAATAGTCTATGTTCAGAACCAGATCTAATTGTACAATAGCGTGAGAGAGACAATCGAGATTTGAGTTGTCTTTCAACTAATGTAGTTTCATGGGAACGCATATTTTGCATTAAAAGTTGACCCCATATGTTTTTAGTCGTAAACATAGAATTACATACATAGTCATCTATCACATCATTTGAATCAGTTGGAGGGGACTACATGTATGTGTTTCATCCTTGTTTGTCTGTCTGTCCGTCCGCCCATCCATCCATCCATCTCACCTGTAGTTTTCTGGACCTTTTTGCAATGCCTCAAGAAATTCAGCTGAAATTTATTATATAGCTTTATTATGTACTGTTACAGATCAAGTTTAACTTTCTTGGTGATTTACCCACTATTCACAGAGTTATTGCCCTTGAACATAGGAGATACAAATATTTGTTTGGTCTAATAGTGGACATTTCTCCCATCCCTGGCCATGCAAGACAGGCGCATTCCATGATGTCAGCCCATACGGAATAAATCTGTCTTGCATGACCATGTGACTTCTGTTGTTTGCGCTGATATTAACATTGGGTGACGTCATGTAAACGGCAAAATAACGCAAGAAATACTTTTTATATTTCATAAAAACAAGGAAACCTGCTGTCATAATGAAATTATACTATCATTTTTGGTTTATACTTTTAGTATAAACTATTTTTGGGTACAATCTTTTCAAATACAAAATGTAGGTTTTTCACATTTTCCCAAAATGCTTGTTTTTCATCTACTGGATGGGAGAAAAATAATCCTCCATGATGTATCTATGTGGGACAGGGCTATTCCACTCTCGAGTGTACATATTATGATGTCAGGAACTTGGCAAGCCTTGTCCCTGGCAACAAATTATGTACCCTCGGGTGGAATAGCCCTGTCCCACATGGACACATATGAAGGATTCTTTTAGTCTTGCTTCGGCAGTATTCTCAGAACTCTTGTTAATTCTAGAATATTTATCATGGCTGTGATTATGTATCGAGTTCTTGTCAGCCTTGTCTGTTGTGTACTTGTTGATACATTGTGTTTCTGTTACAGATAGGGGTGGGATTTAGCCCAGTAAAGTTGATTGCTCACTTGAGGTGCTTACATCGCAGGATCGAACCACCTCGGTGGATCCATTCAACTGATTGTCATTTTTCTCGTTCCAACCAATGCACCACAATTGGTCAAAGGCTGTGGTGTGTGTTTTCCTGTCTGTGTGAAAGTGCATGTAAAAGATCCCTTGCTGCACTAGGAAAATCCTTTCCTGTCCTGGACGGAGGAGCCAGTCGAGGCTGACACCTGTGCCCAGGACAGGCATGCATTACAACAGCTTGCCCCTGCGCGTGCTGTAACCTCACCATGGTGCAGAGGTGTAACATTCTCTTTGAGAATGGCCAATACAGCACAAAATTTAACTTTTGGTTAAAATTCAGTATCCGTAAAATTCTGTGATATTCATGTTTTTGTACAGTTCTTTACACTGTTTTTGTTTAAACCTTGAATTTTTATATTGATGTTGATCATCACTTTATTTATTTGCATGACCATAGTTTGACACCCAATGGCTGAGGTATTTGTCGTGCTGGGGTGTCGTTAAACATTCATTCATTCATTCTGAATGTGCACGTTAAACACTCTGACGTGACCTGATTAAGAAAAATGTAGTGGGTTTCCACTGATGACTGTGTTAGAATTAACAAATGTTTAACATCCAATAACTGATGATTAATTAATCAATGTAATCTAGTGATGTCATTAAACAAAACAAACTTCTTCTGTGGTGATAATATTTATCATGGCTGTAATCAGGTATTAAGTCGATATATAGAAGATGTTTCATGTCTGTTGTCAAATATGATTTATATCTCATCGAGTGAAGTTTGCAATCATATCTCATGAGTTGCACTTGTGTGACGAGTGTGATATAATTGCAAACTTCACAAGAGTAGGTTTAAATCATATTTTACAAAAAACATGAAATGTTCTATTTATTATATAACTAATGGCAGTTTATCTTTATTTTTAAAATGCCAGCAAAATAGTTCCGGCTTTTTTGCAGTGAAAATAACACTTCCTACAGTGTCGATAACACATTTTAGAGTGAAACAGTGAAATTGTCACTTTAAAATGTGTTATCGTCACTGAGTAACTGATAACACTTGTTTCACTGATATTTTAAGATATTTCACAAAATGTTGTATAATACATTTTGTTTCTGTTTACAGGTGTTTAATTGTGGTGATAATATTTATCATGACTGTGTTCATGTACTGGGTTGATACATTGTGTTTCTGTTTACAGGTGTTTGTGGTGATAATATTTATCATGGCTGTGATCATGTACCGAGTTGATACGTTGTGTTTCTGTTTACAGGTGTTTGTGGTGATAATATTTATCATGACTGTGTTCATGTACCGAGTTGATACGTTGTATTTTTGTTTACAGGTGTTTGTGGTGATAATATTTATCATGGCTGTGATCATGTACAGAGTTGATACGTTGTGTTTCTGTTTACAGGTGTTTGTGGTGATAATATTTATCATGGCTGTGATCATGTACCGAGTTGATACATTGCGTTTCTGTTTACAGGTGTTTGTGGTGATAATATTTATCATGGCTGTGATCATGTACCGAGTTCTCGTGAGTATCCCGTTGTTTGAGAACAAGGCTCTGCGTTCAAAGGCATCCCTGATTGCCAGCATGACATCCGCAGTCGTAAACTTGATTATTATCATGGCGCTCGGGCGGGTTTATGAAAAACTTGCTTTGAAGTTTACGCAGTGGGGTAAGATACAGAGCCGACTTCACAAATTCTGTTTTTTACTTGTATGCATGTAACTACATACATTTACAATGCTTAAACACATGTTTATGTCTTACATGCATGCAACTACATACATTGACAATTCTAAAACACCCATGTTTAAGAAAAAAACAGGTTTCATGAATTCGGCCCTTAAAGTTTAAGCCAGACATATTAAACATATGGTTGACTATTTGCTAGATTTTGGTTTATAAAATATTGATGTGGATTCAGGGTGCAGGTGATGGGAGTGTGCACTCCCCCATCCCTGAACTTCAAAGAACTATCTAAATTATCTATATATTGATGTGTCTTAGTGTACTTTGAAATACACCATACCATAAGTGTCCTTTTTGGATGTTGTAACTTTCCCAAGAAAAATCACACCGCTTATCCTGAAATGTGTGTGAATTCAGTTTGTTTTTACTTAATAAACACTGGCTGTCTTAGTTACTCTACATATGGCTGTATTAAATATCTAGATTTATCCTATAACTTAGCCATGATATCCTTGTCATAAACCCACGTAATAATTTATTGTATTAACCCGGTTAATAAAGATATACAAATTTGCAAGGTCTCAAGGTAATGTGTTGCTGTGTATGGGTCATTTGTTTACAAGCCAACAAGATCTGTATACCAGAGCATAACATTTTCAAAGATTTAGTTAATATGAGTGACATCAAAGTAATTTGTGCTAATCATGATGACATCATATTACCGATGGTGGTGACTTTTGTACTGTGATTTACTAAACCATTTATTAAAATTTTATCTAAGAAGTTTTAAAGGATAAATATAATTTGCTTCTCGTATTTTTTTAATATGTAAAATATGTCTAGTTAATCGGTATTTGTCTTGGCGGAGCCTCGACAATTACTGATTAACATAGACTTGGTTGATATTTTCAGTATTAAAACATATTTGTGACGAATCCTCTATATAACAAAATAAGCCAGACAGTAATTAATTATATATTGTGTTGAAGTACAACATGTATTAATATCTTGATAGCTTAATAATACAATACGTTAGGCTGTAATTTAGAATACTGGAAATACATGTATTGTGTTGGAGTATCATTAATATGTTAATAGGTTTATACTGAATAAAGATTATTTAAAAGTGTTTATAATGAATTATTTGATCGAAAAGCCAGTATAAATTTTTTGGTACATTTTCATCAAATATTTTTTAGATGAAATTTTAATTTAAAAACAAATTCTGAAATATTGAAAATACTGCGTATTGAACAAAAAAACCCAAAACAAAACAAGGGTGGCCTTTATGCTTGGGGTAGTTAGGGATTAAAATCTATTATTTAATTTTATAATGGTCTGATGTGTGTCTTCCTGTTTTATGTTTCAGAGATGCACCGGACCCAGACAGAGTTTGAGGACCAGCTGACTTTCAAAGTGTTTATATTTCAGTTTGTCAACTTCTATTCTTCCATCTTCTACGTAGCTTTTTTCAAAGGGAGGTAAGACATTCAGTTAATAATTAAAGTTCTGTTACATTCATTACAGCATAGCGTCATCCCATTGGTCCAGAAGTAACAATGGGAAATTGTTTATTTATTGACGAATGTAAAAATTATGTCGTCAGGGAACGTCATATATGATGACATCATTTTTTTATGGGCAAGTTTTCTTGTTGAGTGTTATTGTTTATGAACCAAAAATAGAAAGAAAGAAAGAAATGTTTTATTTAACGACACACTCAACACATTTTATTTACGGTTATATGGCATCAGACATATGGTTAAGGACCACACAGATTTTGAGAGGAAACCCGCTGTCGCCACTTCATGGG
>JAECMU010340165.1:0-10413 GCA_016106625.1 Dracogyra subfuscus
GGAGTTTTAGCCACATATGTTACTATTGTCGTCTATGGGATTTGATTTGGTGGTATACACCCTAACAGTCCACTGGTTAGGGGGCGCAATACTTACCTTGCTCCAGGCACTGGCAACCCACGCTATGCCACTGACTGATCTACATTGAACATCATTCCATCCTGTCTCGATGATGCAGAGGGCATGCCATCAGAGTTGTCCTCCGTTTGTTTTGTTGATAACACCACCACTACATGAGCACATATTGATTCATTAGTCATAGGCTACTGGATGTCAAACATTTGGTAATTCTGACATGCAGTCTTCATTACATTTTCCCCATTACTAGCAAGGGATCTTTTATATGCACTTCCCCAGACAGGACAGCACATATCATGGGCTTTGACAGGGTGTATAGAGTATGGCAGCCCCACTCCCACGGCTAGTGATATTCAATGTATTTCTTGTTCCAGCCAGTGCACCATGAAGGCTTTGGTATGTACTATCCTGTCTGTAGGATGGTGCATATATAAGATCCCTTGCTGCTAATAAAAATGAGTTGACCATGGAATGGCGACAGCAGGTTTCCTCTCTCAATATTTGTGGACCGTATCTATGTGTCCGACACCATATAACCATAAATACAATGTGTTGAGTACATCATTAAATTAAATATTTCTTTCTTTTTTCCAACAGATACAGTCCAGACAGCTAATTTGCATGCCCAGGGCAGCATGCTTAAACCATAACTAGACAATCATGAAAATAAACATTCCTATTTTTCTTGAAACTGATCAGTTTAGTAAATTAATCAATTATTGTCTTAAAACTGATCAATGAAGGGCTTTATATATAAAACAAATTTAATCTAGTAAAACAAATGTTTATAGCAAGTGTAAAAATGTTACCATTTTTTCAGTCCTTCAGCCAAATGCCTAGAAGAGGAAGCAGTCCCAGATCTGTGAAGAGTTCTGTGCAACTCAGGAACTACATAATCAGCTCTGTATTATGACGCATAACACAGTCATCCGAACACGCCCGGTTTCACACAACTCATAAAGGCCAGACGATTGCAAGTATGAATGTTTTAGGAGTATATTCAAGTGAATACAGTGACAATTTCACACTAATCTTGTATTTTACCCAGAGGCAAAGCTACCGTAAATGTGTCAGCAAATTATGTAGTTTAATAAGAACTACATGAATTAATGTCATCAAATATAGTGGTAACAATTTGTCAATCTTAACTTCAGGGGAAATGAATACAAATGTGTCTCTTCTTTTTTTTCTTCAAATTATGTATGTGTATTAATGTTTAAATATATAATACTGAGTATATGTATTTATGTTGTGCTTAAAGACCTGTTTTCAATAGTGTCAGCAAATTACAAAAATATATTAAACCTAGGCCAGCATGATATACAGCCCTGCCATGTAGTTTAGTCTTAAATGGAAATGTTTGTGATGTCCTAACAAAACAAAAATGTCTGTTTTAACAAACATGTATTTCGGAATATACAAATTGCACACATACGGTATAATGCAGATACTTACATCTGCTAACATTAAATAACAAACCGAGCACGTTCTGTGTAAACAAAAGAAATAATAGGCCTACATTTGGTATACTGATTTTTTAATGCATGGAAGGTTATAAACTTTGTAATATCCTACAGATACAACCTGTTACTGGTTGTATAGATAATACTATTACAAAAACATGTCATATCCATTATTAATGTTATTTAATATACAAATTTATCATGAAACACATAAAAATATTGTCATTAGTGTCGGTGCATTTCAAAACATATATGCCCATCCTTTAAATAAATTGTCTTGTACATGTTTAAATCTGTAAATTTACTCTTGTAAACCTAAAACCTTGAAACAATCTATTAAGTAGGTCTACATCATACATAGTATATTTAACAATTTATACTATGATATATACATGGTGACCTTTTGGCATGTATCAGCACTCTAAAGTTTACAATATCAACAAAAGTAATATTTTTAGGTCTGATTGAAACGGAAAATTACAATTGTAAAATATATGCCATGTTTACAACTTATCAATACATATAAATATAGAAGTTTTACTACAGGTACACAAGTATTATGTAAGCCAGTTTCTGATAGCTAGGGGTGACAATTCTAATGTATTACAAAATAAGGTGTAACCAGAGTTGTTTCCCTTTATTATAACCCTTTAATCATCACAATTCCTTGAGTTAAATACATTACAATAACGAAAAAGGTCCCAATTTTTTTAATAAAAAGAACTATCTAGCTTAATTGGTTCTTGACCTTTTTAAGCATAACTTAACTGTGCTATCTTCTGCTATGCCATTTTTAAAATAAATGTTAAAAAAAAATGTTTTTTTCTCATTAGGTTAACAATTTTTCATTCCTGAGTATTTTCCAATACAATTGTCTGCCTACCAACTGACCCATGCTAAAACAGTCAGAAATTGTTTTGAGAAGTTAAAACTGATGTAACTGCACACCCAGTGTGTATAGTTTAAAAGAAAGAAAGAAATGTTTTATTTAACGATGCACTTAACACATTTTATTTACGGTTATATAGCATCAGACATATGGTTAAGGACCACACAGATATTGAGAGGAAACCCGCTATCGCCACTTCATGAGCTACTCTTTCCGATTGGCAGCAAGGGATCTTTGTTGAACCAGTTATGGATCACTGGTCAGTACAAGTGGGTTACACCTACCCATTGAGCCTTGTGGAGCACTCACTCTGGGTTTGGAGTCTGTATCTGGATTAAAAATCCCATGCCTCGACTGGGATCCGAACCCAGTACCTACCAGCCTGTAGACCAATGGCCTAACCATGACGCCATCGAGGCCGGCGTGTGTATAGTTTAGGTACAATACATTTATTATATATCACATTATTCATTAACCAGTTTGGTTATGTTTTCTCAATCAGGGCCGTAGCTAGAAATCTGGAAAACATTATAGAAACTTAAAGAAAATTCTCTTCTTAACCATTGAAGTAGTTTTAGACTATTAACTACTCAGTTGCCCCCCACCTCCACATTCAAAAAAAAAATTACGGCCCTGCACTACACCTCATATTCCTGTGATATTTCCTAATATGGATATGACCTGTTAAACTGAATTAATTGCACACCAATGTGTAATGTTTCGGTACAATACATTCATTATAATATCACCTTATTCATTAACATGGGGAGCTGGTTTGGTTATGGTCTCTAAACTACACCACATGTTGAACCCCAGCAAAGATCAATAAGCTGTGCACCAAGGTACACACATAACACTTAGTGTAATTGGTGTGCATGTCACAGACCCTATAACGAGAAGTAGTGAATAAAGCACTGAAGTTTGGGCTTCTGGCTATCCAGATACGGAACCCGGGACAGACATGCTTGTATGCTTCATGGTATATGAGCATGGCAAAATTCAGACACACACACACACACACACACACACACACACACACTGAAGTGCATATGACATTAACACAGTTAATGGTACCAGAAATATGGGTGGTGGGTGAGGTGGTGTTCTAAACCAGTCTGCTGTCTGCTTCTCAGCTGTAATAGGATGGGTGGTCAGGTGAATGGATGGACAGTCTGTGACTCACACTCTGGAATCACCATTCAACAATGTCTATAAGGCTTTTCATGCAGAAGGCACAACAATTGTTTATTCTGATTTAAGTCTGTTTTATTTTAAAGCATACTGATTTTAATATAAAGAATAAAAATAAACACTAACACAGCCTTCATAATATCAAGGCTCTTCCAGAAATAATCAAACAGAAGGCACAACAATCATGTATTCAGATAGATGTCCGTTTTAACTTTATTTTAAAGCATTTCGATTTTGATATATATATTTTTTTAAACTAAACCTTTAAATATAAAAATAAATATACTCTGTACTCATTTTCAAATAACTGTTTGAACTTTAAAATGATGCCATTTCATTTTTTATTTTTTATTTTTTGGTTTCTTTAACGACGCACTTTACACATTATAATTACGGTTATATCGGCGTCGGACATATGGTTATGTCGATAAAAAACCCAGTGGTTAGCTGACGGGGATCGATCCTAGACCGACCGCGCATCAGGCGGGCACTGTACCACTGGGCTATGCTGCCCGCTAATGCCATTTCAGTTAGGGATTGTAAGTATATATGAATTTATTACATGTTCTGTTATCTTATATTCACAGAAACCTTTGACCTGCTTCAGTTATAATGGAGTCAAAGAGGAATAATTTTTTCCAAGACATAAATGAAAAATATTTATAATAAAAACAATTGTTAAATCTGTTAACCAACTAGTTACTGAAATGGTAAGCTGGATTACAACAAACTAACATTTTTTTTAATGGATGACCTTGACAACAAGACATCACCTGACCATGTCTGACCACTGACCATATAGCTTTATTGATTTTCCTCCAATGACGAGCAAGTCTAAAGCAGGGATATCAATAATTTCACCCACTGGTAAAAGAGGTTAGATTCTGCAACAACCAAGAGAAGAATACCGCTAAAATACTGATGAGTCAGCATTTCTTCACTTGCTGATTATTAGTTTTACGCAATCATTTTTAAAATCCTATATTTCTGAGATTATTTTATTGGTTTCTCTTAAGACTTCAGTTATAATGACTCTTCTATGGCAAAGGAATTTTCTTTCCCTTGTCTGACATTTTATTGTATTTTTAGGGGCTTTTTTACAGTTAATTTATTAAAGTATTTCAAAATGACAACAGTTAATTTATGGTGTTGACAGCATAAACCCATTTATGTAATTAAGTCTGCAGTTGAGTTTGTCTTTTGCATTAATTCCTTCTTTAAATTTAATATATATAATTTTAATAAAACTGTTTTCTAACATTCCCACCACATGACCACCTCATACAAAAGATCCCATGCAACAGCAGGTTTCCTTTCTCAATATCTGCGTGGTCCTTAACCATATGTCTGATGCCATATAATCATAAATAAAATGTGTTGAGTGTGTCATTAAATTAAAACAAAATTCTTTTTTTCTTTCTTTCTCTGTCACTAAACTAAGTCTCTGTTTTCAACAGACAGCCCAGATAGCTGAGGTTTGTGTCCACGACACTGTGCTTCAAGCTTAATTGGTTGTAAGCACAAAAGTAAATCTATATAATATATAATAAATACACAAACAACAAGCAGTCACTTTGTTTGAGGTTCAGACAATGGAATTGATTTTTTACAGCAACAGTATTGATTAGCTAGAAGTATGAGTCTTGTGCACGTACTAGACATAGCAGCGTAGTTATCCTGCCATTGCTTTCATGCATGACTATTACCAGGGAAATAGCACACAACACTGACAAACAGTCATTTGTCTTTCAAGTGTACGTGAATCAGTTTTTACTTACTACCACATATTATTATAATGGCCTACATGTTCACAATAAAGTTTGTTTTGGTTACCGATACCACTAGAGCACATTAATGTATTAATCACCAGCTACTGGATATCAAACATTTAGTAATTTATATATATAATCTGAACCTGCTACATTTTTCCATTAGTAGTAAGGGGTCTTTTATATGCACCATCTCACAGACAGTACAGCACATACCCAATGGGGATCGATCCCAGATTGACTGTATATTGAGCACTTTACTGACCTACATCCAACCCCAACATGTCAGGTTCATAAGGTTAAAAGTTGTGGGGTGGAGAAATTGCTATTTAGAGTAACCCTTGAAATATAGATAATCTTTCGGCAGCAATTTGGTGCAGATAACAACAAAGTAAATACCCCATAATGACAAAACAGATCATTTATGCAACAGCACTACAGATTGCTATCACGAATTCAAGAGCTGTTATCAAAGGTTGCTATTTTGTTTAATCTTCAGAATGATTTCAATTTCCTAGTACCTGAAGAACAATAATTCAGATGATAATCTTGGCTTCTTTTTAAATCCATATATAATGAGTGAGATAAAAATTAAATTATATGGTCCTTAAACATGAGCTTTATTAGTGTATGTGCACGAAGCCTAACTTTATATAGAGCTAGGTGGTAAACATAAATACCGTACTCATTATATTAAAAAAAAAGGACTGGAAAACATCCAGTTTTGAGATAATTCCAGTTTACCGAAGGTCCAGTTTTGTGGGGTTTCTCTGTTTATACTACTCATGGAGCACTTGTACCATTACAATATACGATTGCTTGGCTAATCAAGACAGGAAATTCCTTATCACACACTGTAAGATACACTGCGTATCATTCACAGTCAGTTGTGTCTGTCATCTGATACACAGGTGCTATTTAAATTTGTATCTTTCTCCTCTGACCTTTATTACTGTTTATCTCACCAAATTATCCATTTCCTGCTTATTTTATTAATAAACATGCACCAGTTGGGTGTAACAGCTTGCACAAAAACTCTTCATAGACTGAGTCTGTCCACTGCAATCATTTTTAAGAACATAATACACTGATAGGCCTATAAATAACAATGCAATGTATAATTCACTGAATATTTTCTTATAGAAATGTCATATCATGTGTATTAAGCATGGGAACATATGATATATTGGTGACAACTGTAACTGAGCACGACATATCGGGGGTGGTTCAGGGTAAACAATAGTGGAATAGCTCACGGTTGTCAGACTCTCCATTCAAATTCACCTGTGAAGAATATTTTCACAGATACAACAAATAGTGATACAGCCATGCCGTTCTTCTTTGAAAAGTGGTATGGCTATGGTTGTACCGTCTGCATTGCCCTTGCATATTGGTAACAACTGTAACTAAGAGAGGATTTTGTTCAAATTGGAAAAACTATAGAATAAATGCTTTTGACATGGATCGATCCCAGTCAGCTACCCACTAGTTTTTTTTCTCAACATAACCATATGTCCGACGCCAATATAACCGTACTTATGTGTTGAGTGTGTCGTTAAACACAACAAAAACAACAAGCTTTTGACATAAACATTTTAAAAACCACCACACAACTTGGGTGTCTTTGTAACAATTTTACACAGGATTGCATATGAAAATTCTATTGCACACATGTTACATGCACTCGTCTCCCTATAAAAGCAGCCCTAGAAATTCACGGCGGCAATCGGCAATGCCGTCACAAAAGCTATCGCAAACTTGATTTGCGACAGCATTTCATTGCCGTCGCAAATCTGTGAGTGGTGAAAAGTCTGTAGGCATTTCTTTCTAAACTTTGTCCAATTACAGATCCCAGAGAGAAGCATAAATTTGTTATGGTGTGTAGCTCAGTTTCCTTAAGTAATATAAATTGTGGGGGGGGTTTTCCAGTATAAAAACTTACGAAAGTAAAGTTGAGATGTTATGTTTTAGCATATTATTACAGCAGTGGATCATATATGAATAATTTTGACAGCATTATCTTTTCTTTAAAATTGCAGTCGTAGTGCCGTTGCAAACTTGATTTGCGACGGCACCTAACTGCCATAGCAAATTTGTCCGAATTTCAAGGGCTGTAAAAGCAACAGGATTTTTCTTTAAGTAAATATAATTGCAGTATTTATGCCTCTTAGTATACTACCGAAATAAAACTACATGTTTAGGGAGTGATATATAACATAGCTTTCAAAAGTCTGTTCAAATGTGCTAAAATGTGAAGTGTATTGAACATGTGTACTCCACTAAGGATACGTATGAAGGGAAAAGGTTTACTCAACAGAGTATATTGTATATCAGTTGACATCCATGAATATAAATGATTTATTTTTTCAACTGGTCACAGAGTCCTTCGTATTGAAAGCAACAATGAAAACCTAAGAATACTCAGGTCTGCCATAACCCTGTGTCAAAGATTTGTATGTGAATATTATTATTATTTGTGTATGATCTTGTAATACATGAATGAAGTAAGTTTTATTTATCACCTCAGTGAAGGGCCTGGCCTCAGTTTGCATCCATTGTGAGATGTTTCTCATTAACAGGAAGGAAGGAAGTGTTTCATTTAATGACATACTCAACACATTTTATTTATGGTTTTATGGTGTCAGACATATGTTTAAGAACCACACAGATATTGAGAGAGGAAACATGCTGTCATCACTTCATGGGCTACTCTTTTTGATTAGCAGCAAGGGATCTTTTATATATGCACCATCCCACAGACAGGGTGGTACATACCACAGCCTTTGATATACCAGTCGTGGTGCACATGTTGGAACGAGAAATAACCCAATAGGTCCACCAACGAGGATCGATCTCACACTGACTGTGCATCGAGCAAGCACTGTACCACTGGGCTACATCCCGCCCACTAACAGAGGCTTCTTGGTGACAAAAATTACTTTTTAAATACATTGTCTTGTTTAGCCAATTTGTTTGTAGTTGTGTTCCAGTGGTAAAATGCTCATGGGAAGGACGGTTGAGATGTAGTCCAGTTGTAAATCACTCGCTTGATGACTGGTCCGTTTGAGATCAATCCCTGTCAGTGAGCCCATTGGTCTTAATTATTGTTCCAGCCAGTGCACCACGACTGGTGTAATAAAGGCCATTGCATGCACTATCCTATCTGAGGGATGGTACATATAAAAGTTCCCTTGCTACTAATGGAAAAATATAGCAGGTTTCCTCTCTGGGACTATATGTTAAAATTACCAAATGTTTAACATCCCACTGATGATGATTAATAATCAATGTGCTCTAGTAGTGTTATTAAACAAAACAAACTTTTAATGTCTTCTTTTCTTTTCTTTTTTTTTGCATGTAAGTAATTATTGAAAGATGAAATCCAGTTTGAGTTACTACAAAACATTAAAACAACAATAAACACTAATATTCTAAAATATAAACATTAATATTCTAAACAGAAAAATATCTTGCTTATGTCATTTTAATAATCAAAACAGATCCAGTTGTCATAAACATATTTCAATGACAGCAAACATAGGACAGTCCCTTCAACCTAAAACAATTTTAATTTATATGTCTTAGTTACTTTTTAGTTATGTTTAGTTTGCTCCTGAAGTAATTTAACTGATGAAATGTCAAGCTTTTTAACTTGAGATTTTTAGTTGTGTCTTTAGACAGAGACTTTATTTTATCATTACTTTTTAATTCAAACAGCAAAATGATATAATTTTATAACTGTGTTTTGGCAAATTAGGGCTTGTAGAATGTAGTAACCTGTATATACATGTATCTGACAGCAGGTTAGTACCAGTAATAAGTAATATAATGTAAGGCTAGTTGATTAAACTGTTACGTAAAACCTGATTAAGTACTATAATGCCGATTATCTGATTACATACAACATGTTACAAGCAGCACCAAAAGATCAAGGTTAATGTTCACATAAATAAACTCAATATGCTAAAATACCCGTGCTTGATTAGCAACACCTTTGTGTCCGTTGGTGTAATGACCCATTAAATATAGGCTAATGGTAAATGGTACCAAAGGAAAAACCTTTATTTCATAATGGAAAATATGTTTGGGGGTATTACTATTACCATAAAAATTGTGGAAATAACGTTTTCATTCACTTAACAAAGTCTACTTTGATTGAACCCATTTGTTCATTTGTACATTGGATTTAGTACATTATTTAATGTTCTGTATTAAAAAAGAAGCAAGAACCTATTATATAGATTCATGTTCCCAAAGAAAACTGGGCACTAGTTGGAATGGGACAAAAGCAATGTCCATGGAAGGAAACAGATCTTATGACCCACCATACCTTATGGGCAGGATCTAGTTTAGTCGGTAAGGGCGATTGCCAGAAGTGCTTGCATAAACTGGTAAAATCATCTCAGTAGATCCATTTTCTGATTCAACCAGTGCACCATTAAAGATAAGTCAAAGCATGTGGTATGTGCTGTCCTGCATGTTTGAAAGTGCATATTAAAGATCCCTTGCTGCTAAATGGAAAAATGTAGCGGGTTTCCTCTAAGACTTCATGTCAAAAATTACAAAATGTTTTACATCCAACAGGTGATGATTAATAATATATCAAAGTGCTCTATTGGTGTTTCTAAATTTAAACAAACATTAAGTTCTAAGTTTTTGTACCTCAGGTGAGGATTATACCTGAACTATACCATAGATAGTAGATAGCCTTAATATGTAAGCACAAAAAAACACACACCAAAAACCTCCACCCCACATGTATGTAAATTAAAATACATTAATGAAATATATGCCTCACAGCAATTTAAAGGGACATACCCTAGTTTCAGTTCATGAAAATTAACATTAAGTTTAGTTTAATTTACAAACCTGTAACACATTTTGATAAAGTTACAATTGAGTGAAACATGAGTCTTTGACTTTGAAATGGCGAAATACCCTATAAAATAGAATAAAACTTGACTACATAACTGTTACTTGTCAGAGGCACGTGCCTTTTTAAAAATATGAGAAATGCATTTTG
>JAECMU010340199.1:0-12657 GCA_016106625.1 Dracogyra subfuscus
TTATTGTTAAACCATTATGATTATTATTATTATATAAGTGTGCCCCCTCACTTTTTGGCACCTTCCTACGCCTCTGGTCTGTAGAGCATACACCCTAAGTAATTGGGTTATGGGATCAACCCTCCGCAATGAATTTATTCTCAGATTGACCCCCTCTCCCATCTCCCCATTTCAACACTGGTCACCATGCATATCAAAGGTCATGGTATGTACTATTCTGTTTGTGGAAAAATGCATATAAAAGATCCTTTGGGGAAATGTACCAGGTTTCCTCCAAGACTGTCGGAATTATTAAATATTTCATTAATAAATTCAGCAGTGGTGTTATTACAGAAAACAGATGTTCGTTTCTCAGTTGTCATTGTTGAGCTACATTTTTTGAATATTTCTCTCAATAGTTTTTCAATTAGGCTATTTCTCGCTCCAGCCAGTGCACCATGACTGGTACATCAAAGGTCATGGTATGTGCTATCCTGTCTATGGTATGGTGCATATAAAAAGATTCCTTGCTGCTAATATGTGTGGTCCTTAACCATATGTCCATAAATAAAATGTTGAGTATTGTTAAATAGTAAACTTACTTCCATGTACGAATATAGATGTTTATTGACATTTACATTACTATTAAACTGCTATATATAGGGTTTCAAACAAATCACTACATATTTTAAGTCTTGATAAATGATACGCAAATCGAATACACTGATCTCTTCCTCTCACTTTAGGGTATTACATAATTATTGTACTGTCTAACAAATAATGTGTATGCCAACTGAAAGCCACTGTTAAAAATGTCAAGGCAAATCCCCCACCCACCGATCCCTAAAAAGGTGTTGTACAATACCTCTATGAATATAAATGTTTTGGAGATATGTGACGACCCCTCAATCAAGAGTTAAATTTCTTTAAAATCATGTAAGAAGCTCATGCCTTCACAAATCACCAGTTCTACTGGTGTCCAGCTAAATGAAGAAAAACAAAGATGGCCATTGCATTTGTAGTTGACCTAGATAATGTAGATAAGCGAGCATTGCCAAACTATAGTAACGTGGTGGACCTTATATGTACCAAACAGAGCTGGATCATCTATTCTAAATGCTTAAATAATAAAAACAATCCAGGGATTGCAGCTTTAAGATTATATAAAAACAACACAGTTGCAAAATATTTTATATTTATTATATATTGTCCCAAACACAATACATAAGACAAACATAAAACAGACAAAAACATTTACATAATGCAACATTTCAAAATCTGTTTACATAACCGAGATAAAGTATTTTTCAATAGTTTTTAGGCAAGCAAAAATTACTGAAAATAAGAATATTTTGTGTTAGAAAAAAATAACATCTATTATCACAAAATGAGATTGCAATACTTTAGTTTGAAGATGGCAATGTTTTTTGTTTTTTGTTTGTTTATTTAACGACGCACTCAACACATTATAATGACGGTTATATCGGCGTCGGACATATGGTTATGTCGAGAACACCCCAGTGGTCAGCTGACGGGGATCGATCCTAGACCGACAGCACATCAAGCGAAGATGGCAATAAAAGTCTATAATTGCTAGTGGCAAGCAGGAAATGGATCCAGTGAAATCTTGCACAGAAAGCAGTTATCCCCCTTTACTTTAAAAATACACTTCCACTCTTAGTACATGTATATCCTTACACTGATGGTGAGGTTGGTTCTAAAAATGTTTTGTCACATGCATATAAGCATTATTACTGTTTGTGCTTATATCTGGTTATGGTATGTAATGCACCACCATCTCAAGTTGTATGTGTACAATTATCCAATATGAATTGGAAAGATATGCTCCAGAAACGAAATGCAATGCCATACCATAATACAACATGTCAGAGGTGGGCAAATAAAAATAATTGGTGGTATGCAACCTTTAGTGGCCATACACATCCCCACCAAGAGCCAAACTCGCTCTGGTAATGGGTTGAAAGCTAAGCCTTGAGAACAACCGCGTAAAGAAATAAGCAGTATATTTGACTAGTCCAGCGGACTGTGAATCTAGAAATCATCTTGTTCACCAATATATTCACTTGTCCAAGTAAGCAGTTTGTTTTATTCAAGTCCTACAGTAATGTTTTCAGTGTCTCAAAATTAACAAACCGAAAATGTTTTACTTGTCCACCAGGGCCACGTTCCACGAAACGATCTTAGCCCTAAGATTACCTTAAGCGCATAGCTACCCTTTGTACTTAAGCTGATCTTAGGGCTAAGATCACTTTGTGGAACAGGGCCCAAATAATCACTGACGCACATCTTGTTTGTCCGAGGTAATTTTCACACAATTTGGAAGGAAAAACTTCAGCACTTTTAAAGCACTTTACACTGTAAAATTAGTTTTCAAGGAATATTGTCTTGACCATTTTCATCTGGTAACACTTGGTCTCTTATATTTTCGTCAGTATTCGTAACGGTGTATCCAACAATTTTCTATATTTGTAATTTAAAATGGCATTGACTGGTACAAGCTGTCAATAATACCAGCTAGAATTATTTATTTGTACAAAATAAACTTGAGAAAGGTAAATTTTAAAATCTACCAGCATAAATATGTAATTTAAGCAATTTAAGACAATTTTCTTAAATCCAAGCACTTTTCATAGGTTTTGACAAATTCAAACTTTTCATTATGACTGTCAAATTCATGCACTTATCAAGACAAATGGAGAAAGGTTCTAATTTTGACGGCTGCACAAAGTTAGCAAGGCACTGACAAATAATAACAAATCAATGACCTTCTCAAAAGGTTTTAAAATCAAAATGCACATCACTGTCCTAGGCCAGTTTTTCCACATTTGAAACAAATCAGCAGGTGAATTAATTGCGATGTCTGTTCTTGCTGATCTTTTTTTCAATTTTGTGGGCCAGTCTCTGGGCATCAGGATCTTCATAAATCTCCAGAGCTTGGAGAATGTGAATCAAGGCACCTTCCAGATCCTTCTCTTTGTAAAGCTCGCTGAAAAGAAAAAATTAAAGTTTTAAAAATTAATTTCACAATGAAGGGTACAATTTCTTTCAGAATCTTAGCTTCAGGAATAGAAACTTAGTGCATAAGACTTTTTCCAAGGTAATCAGTTGTTCAGTTGTGTGAATCAATTATCTCATCAGTTTGCTACATTAAAGGGACATACTCTAGTTTTTAAACACTAAGACATAGTTTTGACTATTAGAGGCGTTTTTTGATAACTGAAATCATACTTTACTTAAATTTTAATGTTTAAAGTATCCATTTCCGTACATTCGAAGTGTTTTTGGTCATCCTGATGTTTTTTAATATCACAAAATGCATTTTTCATATTTTTAAAAAGGCACGTGCCTCTGAGAAGTAACAACTACATGTATGTAGTAGAGTTTTATTCTATTTTAGAGGGTATTTCACCATTTCAAAGTCAAAGACTCAGGTTTCACTCAGTTATAAAATGTGTTACAGGTTTGTAAATTAAACTAAACTTAATGTTAATTTTCATGAACTGAAACTAGGGTATGTGCCTTTAATTTCAGAATGTGTAATGGTTAACCATGTAACTGACTGGCAGTTCAGATGAATTTAAAACTGCATTACCAACACCTGAATAGAACGGTTAACGTAAAATAATGTGTCCTGCAATGAATAAATAACACATAATAAATTAAATTCTCAATATTCCATAACTAACAGGGCTTCTAGATTATGACGGCCCCACTCTCATGGCTAGTGATATTCAATATTGTTTTAGTAAGTAACTATTATTGCCATGCCCGATGGCTAGTGAAATTATTTTGTGTCCACTATTGCAATTGAAGTCTATTTTGTAAATATGAATATCCCGGTGCCACACCACATCCCAATGTTAGTGTTTTTAAGGTCTATCTCCCTCTTTAGATGACATATCCGATTATTACTATTATTTAGTCAAACTGTATTAACTTAAAGTGAGGCAAGGCTAGTGAATTTTTAAACGTGGCTAGTAAATGTTTGAAAGCACTGATCCCATGGTTAGTGGATTTTATAAAAATTTTAGAAGACCTGATAACTTTAAAAACATTTTTTTAATGATACCTCAGCACATTTTAAACTACAATAATATAGTATCTACAGGGATATGAGAGGGGCTGGAACAAAAAAGTTTACTGCGGCCGGGTCCAGGGGCCACTCAAGGGCCCCTGAAGGAATTGCCAAAAATTGCATTCATTGCTAACAAATCTAAACTGGTTATAACTTCTAATATAAGGCACACATCATAAACTTGAAACTGTGAAAACATGCAAATGAATCTTGTGTGGTCAACAGTATTGAACATGTTGATTTATTAATTACCGGCCCTTGTCATGTTTTGGAGTGGGGTTTTTTTTTTTACACGAAACGGGAAGAATATTTCCATGTAGCTCTCACATCCCAGTGTTTTAACATGTTTCAACACGTGTGCCAATAGGAATCTTGTTGCCACCAGACAGGCTACACAATTCAAATACCGGCCTCAGTGGTGCAGTGGTTAAGTCATCGGACTACAGGCTGGTAGGTACAGGGTTCGCAGCCTGTATCGGCTCCAACCCAGAGCAAGTTCTTAAGGGCTCAATGGGTAGGTTTAAGACCACTATACCCTCTTTTCTCTCACTAACCAACAAACAACTAACCTACTGTCCTGGACAGACACCCCAGATAGCTGAGGTGTGTGCCCAGGGCAGCATGCTTGAACCGTAATTCTTTGCTAATACCAATCATTGTAAGTAAAGATATGTATAAAATCAGTTTATTGATTACCTGCCCTTGTCCATGAGTCTGTTAAAACCTCGCCGGAGTTTTTCTGGAAGAGCATCAAACTCGTCCTCTTCTTCAGAATCTATAAAATGAAAAAAGTTTGAGAAAGTTTGTCTTGTTTAAAAACACCACTAGAGCACACTGATTTATTAATCATCGGCTTTTGGATGTCAAACATTTGGTAATTTTGACAGTCACAGAAGAAAGCCGCTACATTATTCAATTATGTCATGTCATGTCATAGGGTTTAACGTGCACAGAGCAAGCTGTTGTAGCACATGCCTGTCGTGGGTGCAAGTGCTTGCGAAGCAAGCTCTTTCGTCCAAGACAGAAAGTTGGAGGGGGGTGAAGAGGGGACCACCTGCACTGGCAGGTGCAAGGGAGCACCAGCAGTTCGACCGAAATCGGTAGCAGATGGGAGTGGGTGGTGGTGCTATGGAAATTTGAATGGAGCATTAATAAGCCAAAGAGAAAATGGTGTGCAATTTGATTTGAGGAAATTTTGGTGCGAATTTTGAACGGTCAGTCTATATTGTAAAATGCAGTCGAGCTAGTATAGGTTTTGACTTAGTACATGTATATCGAGAGTAGCTCATTATTATTCAATTAGTAGCAAGAGATATTTTATATGCATCATCCCAGACAGGATAGCACACGCCACAGCCTTTAATATACCAGCTGTGTTGCACTGGTTGGGATGAGAAATAGCCCGATGAGGATCGATCCTAGACCAACTGCGCATCAGGCAAGCATTTTACCAGAGGGCTACGCCCCATCCGTTGATAAAAAAAAAGAATTCAAACAACTAGCTGACTGCACTCCATGTACAGACATGTAAAGCAACACATGTATTATGCCATACATTACATGTCGGCTTTTCAAATATAATATTATTGATGAAACGTCTGTTGGGAATAGAGCTGGTCTCTGTAACCATTATTTCTTAGAGGTAGTGCATTTTAGAATTACAAAAAATGAATTTTGTGGTAGTGAAACCCCTCTAAACTGGACACTCTTAAGGACCAAGTAAGATGTCCGGTTTTAAGAGGTATCCAGTTTAGAGAGTTTCTCTTCTGTACAAATAGTTAAAAGGGAGCATATATTTAAAAACATCCGATTTTTAGGGAATTCCAGTTTCAGTGTATTAGAAACCAGATGAACAGAAACACTTTGGATGTAAGGAAATGGATAATCTAAACAATAAAATGCAAAGTAAGTTCAGAAAAATGGCTCCAATAGTAAAAAAAAAACCCCAAAATTGTCGTTTTTAAAAACTAGGGACTGTCCAAAATGATTAGTCTTTTAAACTTAACAAAGAAACATTAAATTGTTCCTTACTATTAGGCCCCAATCTTGAATTAAAAAAGTAGTAGTGACTTCTCCCTTCCCAGGAGAAATGGGAGAAGTTTGATAAAAATAGGCAAAGTGAACATTTATGGCTACATTTCGTACCTTTTCACCAGTTATCATCGGAAAAATTAAGAATTTTACATTCAGTTCTAATCGTAACATTTCGATATAAAATACTTCCGGTAATAAAATTAAAAAACAATTATATGTTTGATTAAAAACGTGATATTATTAAGTCGTTGAATATGTGCCGTTATGTTAAAATTAAAGTATTAATTAGTATAATCCGGCGTTACTGAAACGAATGTGGCCGAAGATTAACAACGCGTGACTGGTCACAGAACATGACAAACATCACTTTGAAAAACATTAGCCTGTTTTACAAATGTATCTGAAGAATGTCAACACAAGACTACGACATGTATTTAATCCCTTCTTAACAGAAACTGGCATGAGTATTAATATTTGTTGATTGATTTTGATAAGGTAAAACATTATTTCATCAAATCAATAGTACATTACGGTACGTGAAAGCAGAAACCATTTCCCATTAATAGGCTGGTTCTCAATTACAGAGGATACTGTCTGCTGCCAAAGTAAAACCAGTCCGATATACAGCGACAAGGTGTTAAGTGGGCCATGACAATAAGAAAGTCGTGGTTTTGATGTCTGTCGTGTGATTTCCAAAATATTACAGCGACTTCGACTCTCACTACTGCTAATAATTAGGCGATGTGAGCAGACTTTCACCAAAAAAAACCTCCACCCATTTCACTGGCAAGATTAGGGCCTGTTACTCTTTGATGTCCGATTTGTTTACCAATAAAAAACCTCCACACACCTGTATTATCACTCTCTGTCTCAGCATCAACATCATCATTGTCACCCTCTTCACCATGCTCATCATCATCAATCAAGCTGTCTTCTTCATTTTTCTCTTCGAGACTTAAGTTTTTGATGTCATCTTCCTTATCTGCAGAATCAAGTTGTGTAACAAAAGCTGTGTAAATTACTGTTTTATACAAAATCAGATGTTCCCCCATTTTATATTTAGGCTTAACACATGGGACAACCATCAAAAATGGGGAATATAGCAGCATAGTGAATTTAACAAGCATGTAACTACTGTATTACTACAGACACACCATACATTTATGAAAATATGAAATGTCATAAAATCTCTATCATACAATTATTTATATGTGTGCACACACACACACTTATTATAACTTCATTACTGTATTATTGTTGTACACAGTAAGATAATGATGTACGGTAATAAAAGATATCATGGTTGGGTGCGGGGAAAATCCCTGATTTTAAATTTAAATCACTGGAAAAAAAAGATGTTTGCTTTGTTTAAGGACACCACTAGAGCACACTGATTAATTAATCATCAGCTTTTGGATGTCAAACATATGGTCACAGTCATAGAGGAAACCCGCTACATTTTTCTGTTAGTAGCTTGGGATCTTTTATATGCACCATCCCACAGACAGGATAGCACGTACCAGCCTTTAATATACCAGTCGTGGTGTACTGGTTGGAACAAAAAATATCCCAATGGGGATCTTTTATATGCACCATCCCAAACAGGATAGCACATACCACAGCCTTTAATATACCAGTTGTCGTGCACTGGTTGGAATGAGAAAAAGCGTGACTGGTTACAGAACACGACAAACGTCACTTTGAAAAACATTAGCCTGTTTTACGAGTGCATCTGAAGAATGTCAACACTAGACTATGACATATATTTATAACAGAAACCGGCATGAGTATTAAGATTTGTTGACTGATTTTAATAATACATTTTACAAGGTAAAACATTATTTCATCAAATTAATCGTACATAACAGTATGCGAACGCAGAAACCATTTCCCGTTAAAAGGCCAGTTCTTGATTACGGAGGATACTGTCTGCTGCCAAAGTAAAACCACTGTCCAATATATAGCGACAAGGTGTCAAGTGGGCTATGACAATAAGAAAGTTGTGGTTTTAATGTCTGTGTGTGATTTCATTTTTGAAATTGGATTACGTCCAGAATATTACAGCGACTTCAACTCACTACTGCTAATAATTTGGCAACGCGAGTAGACTTTCAGCGAAAAAAACCACTCATTTCGCCGGCAAGATTAGGGCCCGTTACTCTTTGATGTCCGATTTGTTTACCAATAAAAAACCTACACACACCTGTATCATCACTCTCTGTCTCAGCATCAACATCATCATTGTCACCTTCTTCACCATCATCAATGAAGCTGTCTTCTTCATTTTTCTCTTCCTGTCTTAAGTTTTTGATTTCATTGACAAAGGGTTCATCTTCCTTATCTGCAGAATCAAGTTGTGTAACAAAAGCTGTGTAAATTACTGTTTTATACAAAAACAGATGTTCCCCCATTTTATATTTAGGCTTAACACATGGGATAACCATCAAAAATGGGGAATACAATTATTTATATGTGCACACACACACACACACATATTATAACTTCATTACTGTATTATTGTTGTACACTGTGAAATAATGATGTAAGGTAATACAAAATATCATGCTTGGGGTGGGGTGGGGAATCCCTGAATTTGAATTTAAATCACTGAACAAGATCCTACCGCTTTTACCATTTTGGTGTAAGAAGCCTCCATCAGTGTTTTCCTCAGCAGATCCAGCATTCTCTCCTCCATGTGTTTCCTCAACAGACATTGCGCTCTCCGGCCTGGATCCAGCATCAACATACGCCGAGTCATCATCACATTCTTCCTCCACCAGCTCGGCACTCGACGGCCTCGACTGGTCGTCCTTTGAGGCGGTACTCTCGTCTTCGGAACTCTCTATGACTCGCTTTCTACACACACTCCGTCTTCTAGTGGTTCTTTTAACAGGAGTATCACCACCTTCATCAGCATTGGCAGTGTAAGAATTATTAACAAACTCAAAAGATGATGAAATTTCTTCTAGCAAGTCTGAATCGGGACATTTCATATCGCTTGCATCTCTTACATCGGGTGTATTTTCTACCAGTTCTGCCACATGTCCTGTATGCCTGTTCATTTTAATGTTTTCGGGTGAATCTTCCACAAACGTTTCCATGAGGTGCCTGCCATGATCGCTGCCACTGGAAGAAGTCGAGGACCTTGTACGAGGCGAATCTTCAGCAGACCCCATGAATGTCCTGCTAAGAATGGAGCCGGGAGACTTGGTCAGAGGTTTCGCAGTCTTCTGTTCGGCATCAGGAGAGTCAAATTCCGGCTCGAGAAGTGTCCGGTTTATCAAAGAACCAGGAGAACAGGAGAAGAGTTTATTTTTTTCTTTGAAATTTGATTCCAACTCTGATCTAGCATCGGAGTCGGCTGAAAGAAGGGTCCGATCAAGAAGCGACCCAGGAGACCTCGAACATGACCTAGGATTCAACGCCAAGTCAGAATCAGGGACTGCTCCACTAGGACGTGACCCTGGATGAACTGGGTCACGTTCGGACTCTCCTCGTTTACCCAGTCTTTCGGGAGATTTGAAAGGTGTCTTGGCCGACTGCTTGTCCACGGTTGAAGAAATGGACACAGAAGATTCATGTTTCCTGTTCGATTTTTCCCCAACTGGATGTGGACTTGTTCCACAATTGAAGACGGTGGACTCTGTTTTCCTTTCAGACTTGTTGCCCATTGGGTGTGGAGATGTTGAACGGTTGGAGACGGCTTCCTGATCTTTTCTCTTTGATGTCTCTTCCACTGGAAATAACGCTTTTGAATAACTGAAGAGAGTGGAGCCACGTTTTTGTTTTAGTCCTATTATTGGAAGGGAAGGGTCCGGTGATATGAGCAGCTCCTCCTCAACAATTACACCCGATCTTCGATCAGGGGTCAGGGTCGATTTTGACTGATGGAAAGGCCTGGTTACTACTTGAGGACTTTCTGGTTTATTTTGTCTCTGTTTACGACTTGGAATGCCATGACTCTGGTTATCACAGTTTGTATCTTCAGTCCCAGCGTCTTCAATGTTTTCTGAATAATCACTGACAGAGTTATGGTCCCTGCCACCAGACTGTTCAGAAGTCAAACTTTCGTCGGTGGTTGCTATTTCATAATCGGAATCACTTTCACTGCGGACTCTGTCCTTAATCGGTGGTACTGTCATTTCAGCATGAGAGATCTCCTGCACCTGTTCAGCAATATCACGATGGTTCACACTTTCCATACCGTCCCTCTCGTCCGTCTGTGTTCTGTCCAACCTTCTGGGAGACATTTCGTCTGTACCTTCATGATCAGATGATTCTGAGTATGAGTCCTCTTGTTTAATGTTTTCTTGTTTGACGTCTGCGAGAAGCATATCACCACTTTCATATGGGTTTACAACTTCGTCTTCTACATAAGTATCGTCAGATGTCTGCAAGCAAATAAAACCAAACAAAAATATTTAGAACATTTCTAAGTGTATAACTAGTGAGAATAACAAGAACTTTGTGGAAGGAAGGAAGGAAATGTTTTATTTAGTGATGCACTCAACACATTTTATTTACAGCTGTATGGCTTCGGAAGAACTTTGTGGAATTAAAAAGTTTTAACACCACTCACAGTTGCATCAATAAACGTTTATCTCAATGCAAGTTAAAAAAATTAAATCAAGTAATAATAATAATTTTAAAAATAAATTATATTTTTAAAATGTATTTAAATTGAATACAGTAAAACATGTTTTTAAATGTACTGAGATGAACATTCATAGATACAACTGTAAACCAACCGCATTTCACTGACTTAGGACCTTGTGAGAAATGGAGCTAACCATGCAATCTTAACATTGATCAAAATGCTAAAGTATCTTAATTAAAAACTGGAAAAAACCCCAAAACATTTAACATGTACTGTGATGAATCCACATGCATATGTGCAATTATAAACAGTTTCATTTTATTTACAGTTATATGGCATCAGACATATGGTAAAGGACAACACAGATATTGTGAGAGGAAAACCACTGTTGCCACTTCATGGGCTTTTCGATTAGCAGCACGGATCTTAACCATCCCACAGACAGGACAGTACATACCACAGCCTTTGTTACACCAGTTGTGGTGCACTGGCTGGAACAAGTAATAGCCCAATGGGTTTAGAGACAGGGATCGATCCTAGACCGACCACGCACCAAGCAACACTTAACCGCTGGGCTACGTTCCACTCCACCTAGAGTTGATGCTGTCACTGGTGTTGGAAACGTAATACCTACATCTCACATTTTGACTTTATGAAGCAGACTCCCAATTATTATTAAGGCTTAAATCAAAATTTCAAAATTGTCTGTTAAGTAATATAACTTCTGTCCTGAGTCCGGCCCCCGATCATATTGGCGGTCAGACTCGAGATGGGCGTATTTAAAAACCCTAGTGGTATATGAGCACGTAAAACTAGTTACCATATACCTATGAAGCAAAGTTAAAAAAATAAATTCAAATTCAACTCTTCCAATAAGAAACATTAGCTATATGCATGTATCACATATGTGAATTTGCAGAAATAATTTAGCTGATCTTTTCTGTGAAATAAAAATAATTTAATTTTTTTTTAATTCTCTACCATTGTAATAACTAAATTCAAGCACTTTTAAAAATTACTTATCCAGTTTGTGATTTTTTAAGGAATAAAAAAAAAATTATGTTGTTTAATCTTGTTTTAAAATATTTTGTGTGTCCTATAGATTTTACACCCATTAATTTTCTGTGATTTACAGATTTTAACTGGGCAAGTACCGTGGTTTCTTCCTTTATGTCAGCTGTACGATCCATGCTATCATCATTTTGTTGTTCTGTATTTACTGGGTCAACAACTGAAGGTGGAGACAGATCATAAAATCCTGAAAATAAAAAAATTAAGTAGTCCAGTTCACATATCAAAACAAAAGAAATGTTTAAAATATACATTATAAGTAACTTTTGTAACTCACAAATAAATACAGATATCGGCCATTTAAAAAAAGGCTTCCCAGTTAACTTGAGTTATTTAGTGGAAGATATGTAATTAAGTTAATATGTGCTAGGAGGTGCACTTTTTGTGAGGATTATGTAAAGAAATGATAAAGAACCAGTCTTTTAAGGTTATTAAAGCTTTCAAAATTATTTTGTCAGGATGAGTCCACACACCAAGTCACATGGAAAATGAACAGAAAGAAACAAAGAAATGTTTTATTTAACGACACACTCAACACATTTTATTTTTGGTTATATGGCATCAGACATATGGTTAAGAACCACACAGATTTGAGAGGAAACCCGCTGCCGCCACTTCATGGGCTACTCTTATGTCGATTAGCAGCAAGGGATCTTTTATTTGTGCTTCCCACAGGCAGGATAGCACTAACCATGGCCTTTGTTGAACCAGTTATGGATCACTTGTCGGTGCAAGTGGTTTACACCTACCCATTGAGCCTTGCGGTGCACTCACTCAGGGTTTGGAGTCGGTATCTAGATTAAAAATTCCATGCCTCGACTTGGATCCAAACCCAGTACCTACCAGCCTGTAGACAGATGGGCTAACCACGACGCCACCG